>PVJO010002120.1:0-151597 GCA_004026905.1 Hystrix cristata | reverse complement strand
CCATTGCATTGCCCTTCTCAGTAACTTCATTTTTTATTTTAATTAAAGTACTATAGATAAAATAATTTTATCATATTTGCTAAATATTCACACTACTAACACTGTTGCACTCTTTAGTTTTACCCCAGCATCTCAGTTACGTTTAAAATTGTGGCAGAGTTCTCTTTATTGTATTGCATTATCTCAAAATGACATTTTGATTTGCTTGTCTCATTCAAATACATCTGTCTGCTACATTCCTCTCTCTGTTCTTATTTAACATATACATATATATATGCATGTATAATCACTAATATGTGTGTGTTAGTGATAGCTTATATATTGCTATATACATTATTTATGTATTATGCTCTACTATGTAGTATAGTATGGGTATATTAAAGTTTTTAGTGTAGTTGTGAGGGAAAGTGTGTTTTTGTACCCGTACATGATAT
This sequence comes from Hystrix cristata, assembly GCA_004026905.1. Lineage (NCBI taxonomy): Eukaryota > Metazoa > Chordata > Mammalia > Rodentia > Hystricidae > Hystrix > Hystrix cristata. The sequence continues at coordinate 151,163 of PVJO010002120.1, read as the reverse complement.
ATCTTGCTGCTTCTTTTTTTCCCATTCCCCTTCCCTCCCGTAACTCCTTCCTTCCTCCTTACGTAAGACCATGTCATTTAAAAAAAAGAAACTCACCTCTTCTTTTGCCATTTTAATGTATTTTATTTCTTTTCCTTGCCTAGTTTCTGACTTGCTTTTCCAGTACTAAATTGAATATTAGTTTCAAAAATGGTCACTAGTAATTAAAATACTATGGAATTGGCATGAAAACAATGTCATTCAATGGAGCAGAATAAATGGTTCAGAATTAAGCATTCTTGTTCTTCAGTGTGGGGTCAAGAATACAAAAGGAAAAAAAATTATTGAACAATTAGTTTGGGACTACTGTATACCCTCTTGAAAAAGAATGAAATTGAACCCATATATTTCAGAATACATAAAAATCAACTCCAAATATATTAACGTCTTAAAGGTAAAACCTGAAATACTAGAACTCATTCAAGAAACCGTAAATAAAATATTCTTAATATTTGGCCTTAGAAATGATTTATGGATATGATACCAAAAGTATCACACAAGTAAAGTAAAAACAAAGTTAGAGTATATTAAATAAAAGATGTCTGCACAGCAAATGAAATATCAACAAAATTAGGAGCAAATGTATGGACTGGGAAAAATATTTGCAAACTGTATTTCCCATAAGTTGTCAATGGTCAAAATATGGAAAATTTTATGACTTGATAGCTAAATAAGTAACTAACCAGAAGTATTGGGATAGATATGGAAAGATGGAAACACTTTACACTGTTGGTGGGAATGGAAAATGCTGAAGCTGCTGTGGAAACCAGTATGGAGAGTCCTGAATCAATTTAAGAACAGAAATAGCGTGATGCAGCAACCTCAGTTCTGGGTATGTACACAAAGAGATTGAAACCAAGAGCCTGGAGACATCCGTATTCCCATATTCTTTGCAGTATTAATCGCACACCCAAGAAATGGAACCGAGTTACATGTACAGGGACAGAAGAATTGATAATGAAAGTGCATATCCATAAAATGGAACATTATTCAGCTTCAAAGAAGGAAGGAATTCTTGACATTTGAGGCAACATGGATGAGCCTGGAGGACTTTATGCTGAGCTAAGTAACCCATCATAGAAGGATAAATATAAAATGATTCAACTTAAATGAAGAATCACAGTAGCAGAGAGCTGACTGGTAATTTTCCAGGCACAAGAGAAGAAGGACATGAGGGGATATTAAACAGCACAAAATTTTACTTATACAAGACAAGTAAAATCTATTCTTCAGGGATCTATTTGGAAACATAGTGCCCATAATTATCAATACTAAATTTTGATATCGGGGTGGATCTTAAATTATGTGCTCTTAACACACATGCACAAAGGTAATGACGATAATAAGAAGGATAGGAATAAGCATTTTGAGGTGGTGTACATGTAAGTGGCATGGATTGTGGGGATGGTTTCATGTATTTTTGTTTACATCTAAACTCAGCAATGTGTATGTGTTAAATATCTACAGGCCTTTGTATGTCCATCATACTTTTGTACAATAGTTAAAAGAAAATAAATTTCAATAATGATATAATCATCAAATATTCACAAAATTTAGGGAAAGTGAATTTTAATAGCATTAATTATTTTCATAATTAGGAAGGAGGTCATCATTTAAAATCATCCTGCTCTGTTAAAGAAAGGGCAAACATGACATGCAGAATTAGAGCTTAGCTATGATAAACACTTTGAAATTAAACTCGACAGAATTTCTTACTTGAATTTATTATCCTCATGGGAAAAGTTAAAAAAAGAAAACAAAAATAAAAGTATAGTAGAAAGATGTATTAGAAGCTAGTGGGAATATTTTGCCTAGACACACAGATGCACACACACAGAGGTAAAAGTAGAAAAAGTCTTATCTAGCAAACTGAAAGTATGATTTTACAGAATAATTCAGCAAAGATAGTAACCAAATCCCTTTAAAAGGATTTAAATAAACTAAAAACACAGAGGAACACATCTCAGCACTTTGCGGTTTTGCCTCAAATTGTGACAGGCAATATGCAGAGAATTGATAAGCAAATGAGTAAAAATAGTAAAATACCTGTACACATTTAAAAAACTATTCTCACGATATTAGCCAAAAATGCTCTGTATATGAAATGCCTTGTGTACCTTTACAAAAGTATCCAAGTTAAATTCTAGGTGAGAAATTTTTAGCGACCCAGTAAAAACCCAAATAGGAGAAAAACTCATTAATCATGAGATGGATTTTAATGATAAGGAACATCCCTCCAACAAAATAAAAATATGTATTTTAAGAATAACATAAACGAGTTTTTTATTAAGTAGAGAAATTCTTGATCCTTACTCTCATTGTGTATGATATATAACACAATACAAAATAAAATATAGAAAGCTTTTTTGTTTTATGGCTCAAAATATTAATTGCAGAATTGTTTATATTACCATTATTTTAAAGTATGATTGCATAACTTTGCTACGTATATTTAAAGTGTTTATTTAGGGCTTCTTTAAAAGTGAGTTGTTGGCCAGGCCTGGTGGCACGCAACTGTAATATTAGCGTTTGGGGTGCTGAGGCAAGAATATCATGGAGTTGGATACATAGTGAGTTCAAGGGCCAGCCTAGACTACTTAGGGAGACTCTTTCTAAAGGAAAAAAAAAAAAGTGAGCTGTTAAACTTAGCTCACAATATGTCTTCGAATGAAATTCACCCATATAAATATTGTATTATACATCCCGGAAAGGATCACATGTCTGATGTATTCAATCAATGGACTATTTTCCTTCAATAAAAAGACATAAACTCTTGATGTACTCTAGTACATGAGGGAATGTGATAAACTCTCTCCCGAACTAAAGAAGCTAAAACCAAATATTCCATTGTTGTATGCTTCTAAAAAGCAGGAGCATAGTTTTACAAGTCAGGGCCTGAGGAAACTTTCTGTATTGTTATGTGTACTCTAAATTTAATAAAAGATAATTTGTGATCCTTAATTGCAATATGTCCACTTGAGTAAGAACTGCCAACAGATTAGTAAACTCGGGTGTGTCTGCGGATTATTGACACGTACACCAGCTAACTGAATGGGGAAGATCAAGCTCAGATGTAAGTGGCACCGGCCAGCAGACTTGTAGCTTGGACAGAATGCAAAGGGAAATAAGTTTTGGACGGAGGAGATCTAGTCTTTGCCATTGCTCTTGAATACTGTTCTCCAGTTTCCTTATCCTTCCAATGCAGACTTTTCAGTCTTCCAACACAGTTTCGTCTACATTCAGACACAGATTTATTCTGGGAATTCTACAGCGACTTCAGAACTTCAACCTTCATCTGTTACTGGATCCTTTAGCTTTCCAGTGCACAGAAGGCCATTTTGGATTCCTCTGCCTCTGATTCCTCAGTGGCTCTTGGGGCATTTCTGTTTCTGATCCTGTAAAGCTTAACCAATAATTCCCTTATATAATTGTACATATATTTTGAATGGATTCTGTTCCTCTAGAGAAACATAATAATATGGCTTACACAGGCAAATGATTTCCGAAGTTTTATCTAGTAGTACATTTAAGATTTGAGCATTATATGTAGTGTAAAGTAAAAAAAAGATAAAGTTTATTCCCCTGTATGTTGATAAATACAAATAATAAACAAACACCTACATAGAAAATCATTGTAACAAGTCTTTTTGCAGTTATGAAATTTGATATTTCCTGCCATATTGGTTAGCAATCTTAAAACTCTTTTATATTACAAATTTAAGCAATGAGTAAGTACTTTGAATAAAATGAGACGTGGATTTTTCACTGCTGAGGAAATAATTTACAGGTTTTTTTAAAGGACAGAATTTCTTTCTTGAATTTATTTGAATAGACTCAAGGATGTTGGTTCGAAACTATAGAAATTTGTGGTTTTAAATATAGATTGCTAAAATATAGAATATAAGTAAATACATAAGTGTACACATATATAACATAAATTCTTTACATGCAGATGAGAAATAAGATAGTTTATAGATGTTATACACGAATCCCTTGAATTAGTTTTCTTCCCAGAAAATCTACAAGCATTGTTATATAAATATCAATGAGCATACTAGGTAGTTGCTCAATTAAGGGCATGTCAGAAAGTTAGGGCTTCATTGGACAAATATGGGACAAGTTAATCATTAAAATAATGATAGCATTAGGTTTTTGTTCTCATATTTTTCTGGTCAGGAGGCAGACAGAATTTCTGGCAATAGCTTCTAGCAGTGCCAGAAATCAACGACTATTGGTTTTTAAGAGGAGGTGTGCCACTGTATTCTATTCATTTAATTATGTTTTAGTTTTTTGCAATGAATATAGAATATCTCTGGTTTTCAGTTGTCATTAATATACATGCTTAGTCAGTTCAGTATTCCACTTTACAGCAACCAATTAACAAACATTTTCAAACTTCAAACTTACATTCACATTTCTATTACAATATAAAATTACCTAGTACATTTTCAAAAAGTATCTCATTAGAATAAAAGATCGGAAAGCCAAGTCTAAAGTCATTTTTCTCGCAATCTTGCTTCAGAAAATATGGAATTAGAAGGTCTGAATTTGAGTTTTGTTTCTGACACTTTAAAGAACCCTGGGACATCAGAAGAAAATCACTTCATCTCTAACATTTATCATAGCTAAAACTGTGGGCAATAAAAATAGCAGTTGCATACATCTACCATCCCTCCCTCACAGAGATTTTGTGAAAATTGTTAGAGCTTTTCTCATAGATGTGTGATCCTGTTTTAATTCAGTCCATTTTCAAGGTCCTGATAAAACTCTGCTATCAATGAATTTTTTCCCCTTTTTACAAAAGGTACAATAATATATTATTATTGAAAATTATATCTCAGAGAAAAGCTTTCATTTCATTACAAACTCAAGAAGGCCATTGTAACAGGTGAACTCCCCCAAATACAAATAGAGAATCATGTGCTTAATGTTTACTTTCTCAAAATGTTTTTCCTATTTACATTTTTCTTGTGCAGATAATTATGGGAAAAGAAAGTGTCTAAACATTTCTAAGATGGTTTTATATAATAGACCTAAAGCCTTCCATAGGCAAAATTATAATGCATACCCACACAGTGTCATGTAGAATCAGCTCTCGTGTTCTGTAGCACAGTGGGGTGAATATAGTTCACAATAAATCATAATTTATGAATAACTAAAAGGGATGAGCTTGGAGAGTCCAAATGCAAATTAATGATGAGGAGATATAAATGTTAATTACCCAGATTTGATCAGTGCACTTTGTGTACATGCAATGAAATAGCTCATTGAAGCTCATAAATATGTGCAATCATTCTAGTTTAATCAAAAACATGAAAGAAGCTTGGATGGTGGCTGATGCTTGTGATGCCAGAACTCTGAAAGGCTGAGGCAGGACTGTGCAAGTTTTAGCCCAGCTTGAGGAAATTACTGACTTAGCTCTCTAACCCTGCCTCGAGATAAAATATAAAAAAGGGGTGGAAATATAATTCAGTGAAAAGATGTCCAGTACTGCAAATAGAGGTAGAAATACTAACTACCTTGATCTGATCATTATGTACTGAGTATATATTTATAATTATGACACAGTTTTCCAAAAATTTAGTCAATTAAAATAACCATTATCAAAAAAGAAGACTAGAAAAAAATCATGCCAAGAAACTTGGCAAATATTTACCAAGTACTTATCAAGTGTTCGTAGTGTACAAAATTCTGTGGTATATGCTTAGAGAGTTTCAGACAACTATTTACAGGTAGAGCAATTAACTTCTGTTGCCATTTCTGTCAATAAAAACAACAAATGAATTTCTTTTTTGGGGGGTGCTGGGGATTGAACTCAGGACTTTGCACTTGCTAGGCAAGCGTTCTACCACTGAGCAAAATCCCCGATCCCCAAATTTCTTTTTAAATTAAAAAAAAAAGTAAAAGCCAATCATTCTAAATTTCATTCAGTTGACATGAATTATCAATGAAACATTGATAATTCATTATTATTAGTAATAATAAACTTACTAATATATTTCATTAATAATTCATGTAAAATGTCTAAATAAAATATAATTTGATTTGTGTAATTATCAATGAAATAGTAAAATATACTTTATGGTAACCCTCTGTCAAAAAGATATTGTAGATCTAGCTTGCATGCTGAAATGCTATTTTAATAGCCGAAGGTTAATTCCAGATTTGAAATGAATATTCAATATTTTTTCTGTAAGATAAAAATATGAATAAATGCAAAATAAGGCCTTATTCTAGCTTCATATATTTATAATAACAGATGCCCTTACAGTTGTAAAAATGTTACAGCCTAAAACTAATTGTAGAAGAGCTTCAAAATTACTTTCAGTTAAAAAATATATTATACATAGGAGTTATTTTAAATTGTACAAAATATTTTAGAGTCACTAATACTATGAATTTATGAATATATTTTAGTTTATTTTTCTCAGAATATAAATGATAAGAACAGAGAAATTGATAAGGCAGGGAAATTATTTCAAGTTACTTCTTTCCACAAAGGAAATATCTTAATACTTAATGATTTTTTTATATTATGTATACTTAATATTCCATATCAAAAAGATATTCATGACATAATATTAGCAGGTACAATTCTAAATTCATTGGTTTTTCAAGTGGTCATTTATAGTGTATTTTTTTTTTAAGACTGTCAAGACTTTTTCTTTGTTGTGAGCCAATATTATTTGGAATTCTAACTGCGTGTTCTAATAATACACTATATTACTCAAGAGAGAATTTGGTTTTGTTTTTGTCGGGTCCCTCAGAGGACCTAAAAATCCATGACTACTTTAAATTAATCATCAGCTTGTTTACTTTGGAACCCTGGATTATTTTGTATTCAGGTCCCAAATGTGAGAGTCTACTTTTTCTTAGAAATTTTACAAAGGGACTTTGATTTTTTTTTTTTTTCATTTTCACCTTACAGCTCACTTGTGAGGCAGAGCAGGGATTTGTTGTGATTTGTTTGCTTTTGTTGGATGTACTCTCTGAACGTGAATTATGGTTTAGAAATCTCTGGAACAAACACATTCTTCTGTTGGCTCCCAGCTGTATGGTCTGCTCCTCTGTGGAGTTTATCTTGATGGCATCAGTGAGATAAGAGAGTCACCAGAATTAAATAACAATGGCCAAGTTCTTGGCACATTTATTTCTCCAGTTTATGCCTTCATGGTGACTTTGGCCTCTCGCCTCCCCTTCATTTCCAACTCATTATTACAGTCAGAAACATAGCTCCTGTACTTCATCTGACATGTTCACAGAAGTTTTGCAGTACATCACGTAAGACTTCATGTAATGTAAGTTCATGAATACACACAGACTGTGTAGTTTTGAATCTTAACTCTGCACTTGCCAGCCATTAAAACCCTGGGCGTGTTATGATCTACATGATCCTCAATTTCCTCATCTCTAATGCTTGGTGGGTAGTGGCATCTGAATAATGGCTGACACTGAACAGTAAGATATTAACTTATTTAAAATTCTTACTCCTCGATATTTCTGAAATACTTGGTGTTTATTGTGCAATAAGATGTCCAGGTACTTTTTTCAATATGATAATTGATTTCATATTGAATGTGATAATTGAATATGATGATTGATTTCAAAAGCAAAATTAGAAAACAAGCTATTTGAATCAATACACATTTATAAGAAGTGGGACTTCTCCAGAGAGCAGCACAATGATTTTGAACTCACCCAGTGTGCAGAGTCTCTTGACTTCAGACAAGCACAGTCTCTTTTAATCAGAAAGTTGTCACAGTATTAGGAGAGGGCTTCATTCTGCTCTGTCATCGTATGAAGAAACAGGACTCATAACTTTGAAGTAGATATGGGATGAAGAATCCCAGTGTTAAAAAGTCATTAAAATGCTTAGTTTGGGTTTTTTTTTTAATCAAAACTCTTAGTTTATACTTCCGAGTGATTAAAGAAGTTTGCCTCTTTTATGCAATGCAAAAAGTCCCTCAATTTTTATCACATATTTCCAAGTGCCCATTTTCTAAAGTAGAAAACATTTTTGAGAATGTGATATCCAGGCTCTGAAATCATCTTTGTATCTTGATACTTGTAACATGAAATATGTGTGTTAATATATTGATACGGTGACATGGGATGAATAGATCTCTCCAGTTATCTATTTTGAGATTTTAACTTAAACACATGCTTAAGAATACCATAAAGCACAAATCTTTAACATAAAATTTTGCTGAAGCAAAAGGAAGGAAAAAATGTTTTATCGATTTCCTTTGGTAACTTTTCTGATATATTTTGTTATTTAACAACAGGTTTTCATTTTGTTGCATTTCCAAAAGTCTAAATTGAGATAACTTGTCATCTAGAAATGAAATAAGTATTATTTAATTGATTTATTTCATATTAGCCACTAAAACAACTTAACCCCTGAATTTGGCACATGCTAGGTACTCAATAGATTTGTGAATAAATCAATTGATAAATTATCATCCTGAATTGAAAAAGTAATTTTCTGTATTTTTCATATTCATAAACTCTCTGATATTCCAAGGATTTACTCTGTTAATTCGAATAATTTCCTACTCTGTATTTTACAAAATAAATTAAATACCTATTATATGTTCATGTTTCTTGGCATATAATTTCAAGTAATATTTCTTTCTTTAATTATTTTTAATCCTAAATAATTTATAAAAGTTTTTAAATATGAAATTTCACAAATTGCATTATTTAGATTATCCTGTTTTTTTCTATCTTTTTTTTCTGTATGGAATTGATTCATTATATTCCTAATCCATATCTTTATTATATCATTAATAATTACGTACTATTAATAACTACCTATTCATCTTTACATTTTATTCTTCTATAATAGATCCTTCGAATTCTTAACCAGTGTTTTAAGCTCCAGGAAAATAGTGTGTGTTCATTCATTTCAGCAATTTTTCAGATTTGCCTGTCTTAGCAACTCAATGACACAGGCAACAGTCAAGTCCATCTTCTATAAACTTGCACAATTACCTATGCTTCCATTTTTTCCAAATGAGCTTTCTCAGTGAAAGCCATTCTCCTTTATGGCATTAGGCTTACAAGTGGCAACAGATGCACTCACATGTAATGAAGCACACAGCTCTAATTTGGCATTGCTAGTCAAGAGTTTCCTCTTATAGGAGATGTCACTTTTTGCGCTCAACAAGCTCTCCGGCTAAATTAATCTTTGGTTGGCATTTATGTCTACTTGAAACTAGTTTGCCGCTTTCTCAGTATGGCACCGTGACAACCAAACAGATGGGCCTAAGGACATTCATGCCAGATGATCTGAATGACAACCAGGCTTAAATATTATGGGATAGATCCTCCTCCTCAAATACTGAAATCATGGTCCACACCAAATATCTGTATATTGAAAACATGAGAAAGTGTCCACCATTTCAGCTTCACATAAATTTAAGAATAATTTCAAGTATATGACAAAACTAAAGATGAGTTATGATCATATTTACACCTACACGTATATCTGTGCAGACACCAGTAAAACGGAATGAGGCCAAACTTAGTATCCCCAAATTCCTTATAATTACAGAAGATATTAATGAGAATTTCCTTAGATTGAGCATTACTATATATAAAATTAACAGCATATTTCTTAATTGATATTCCTCCCAAATATTGTGTCTCCATTAAACGAATTTTGTACTCCATACCTTTTTTTTAAGCCAATCTTAACTTTTTATTTAACATAATGGCATTCAGCTTCTTTCCATGTGCCATGATAATTTTTATATTTGTATTTGTATTATTCTTATGTAATATTCACTATTTAATATACCCCATTGTACAAAAAATGTTCATCCCACCTACCTACATTGCAAAATTGGTTCATTCCAGTTTACTACTTTATCCCTTTTCTAATCACAGTCATTAATATATTCTGTTTTCCAATACTGTACATCTGTCTGTTGATCTACCGATCTCTATGGTATTCAGTTTTCCTTATTCTTTACTATCTATCGCTTTCATATTTCTGTCTTCAATTCCAACTGTTAACCCCTGTGATTTCTCAAACCTCTACAAATATAGACTTACTATTAGTCTAGTTACATGTATTTTAACTTATTATTTTTAGTACTTTAATGTACTTATAATTTTTGACAGTGCTAACTTCCATTGTGTCCTCTGTGTTCAGACATTGTATCCAGTCTTTAGCCATCTTTTATTACTAATCTCTTTTTTTTTTTTTAATGTGGGGAATCGAACTCAGGGCCTTATGCTTGCAAGGCAAGCACTCTAAACACTGAGCTAAATCCTCAGCCTATTACTAATCTTTTGATATGTTTATATCCTTTCATTTTTCCTCTTCTAGCTTTGAGCCTATTGTTATTTTGTTAGGAAATCTGGAGTTAATTCATGTCCCGTGATTAGTAACAATATTAAGAAAACTGTTCACGGAATACGAGCAGATTAATGTTTGAACATAAAATGATTAAATTTGAATATTCATCCAAAATAACCACATTTGCTTGTGAGATAGGCACATTTAAGGGTTCTAGGATTTGGTTAGGTTTACTCAACACAGGGGAAAATAGAAACCTAAGGCAATTAGACAGTACAGATTAAAAAGATTTCTATTAAAACATTGTTTTGTATTACTTTAAAAAAAAGATGGAAATTCTTTGTTGTCCTAAAACTTCCCAATGTTAAACTGGATTTCCACTATTCTTCCATAAAGTTCTGTCCTATAGGTACAAAGGAATTTGAAAGATAATTTCTTTTTCTTTTTTTAACTGTAAGAAAACTTATTGGGGAATAGAAATGGAGACTAGGAATCCGAAATAGGAATGGCTCCTGAGAGACAGGAAAAGTCCTGAATGGGTTGTCCTTAAATGATAATTTCATGTACAATTTTACTTTTTAGAAGCTAAGTTTGAGTCATTTTATAAGTGTATAAGTAAATCTCAAGGACTTTAATACTTCTTACAAGTCACTGAAGGAGCTTCTCTGGGAAGTCAATAGTCCATCTTTTTGCACAGTTTCTGCAGAATTTTCTCACTACACATATTTATACAATTTATATTTAAATAAATACTTCCATAAGTGTAAGTCAACTTCTACTATTTTAAATATTGAAATTATCCAGGAGTCTGACACCTAATCTTTGCTTGGTAAATCACAATATTTTTCAAACATCTTTTAAAATAATTCCATAAATGACAATAGCATTATAGTATCAATTTAAATCACAGGCTATACTAAGAAAAAAAAGAATTACTGGCAGAATTAACCCAATTAATCTATGTATGTTGAAACCTTGATTCCAGTTCTGTTTCTAATTATTTCTGTGGTATCGTCAGGGCTTCCATGTTTCAATCTTGAAATTAGAATTTTTACAATTATTTACTGCATAACTTTTTGAGTTTTAGAGCTACAGGATTTTTTTTCTTGCTTATGCTGTTATTTATTATTTATATAGTTCAATACATGCTTTATTTTCTTCGAGTTCAATTATTTTTATTAGCACATATTTGGAGTACATGATGTTCACATTTCTCTTAGGAAGTAGATACATGTATGGAACACATCTTGGTTCTTATGTTCCCTTTTCCCTCCCATCCACCTTCCTTCCTCTGTCTCCCGATCTCCTTTCACCATTTGCATTGTCAAGGTTATCATTATTATCACTATTAGTTTTCTTAGTATTATTTGATTTTATGTTAGTGACATATAAAGATTATATTCACTGTGGGTAGTAGATACATATACATGGAATATCTTAAATCTGTTTATGTCTCTTTCCCATGACCACTCCCCCACCCTCAGACTCTAGGTCCCTTTTCTATTTGCAAGTGATCTATCTCCCCGTTTTCTTTTATCAATCTTTTATTTTGCTCTTTATTTGTACTTTGGATTGCTCAAAGGAAAGAAAACATAAAGTACTTAAGTTTGTGCATCTGATTTATTTCACTTAACTTTATGTTTTCAAGACGTATCCATTTTCCCACAAATGTCTCAAGTTTATTCTTCTTTATAGCTGAGTAGTGTTCCATTGTGTATAGGTACCACATTTTCTTTATTGATTCATTTGTTGGTGGACATATAGCTGTTTCTAAGACTTAGCTTTTACTTGTGTGTAGCTTTAAACATTGATAAGCATATACCTCTGAAATATGATGTCTTTAGCCTTTTTGGAAAATACCTGGAATGGAAATAGCTGCGCAAAATGGAATTTCTATTTTCAGTTTTTTGAGAAATCTCCATACTGATTTTCTTAATGGTGGTACTAGCTTATATTCCCACCAATAATGTAGAAGCAGTCCTTTTTCATCATGCATCATATCTGCATTTGCCATTGCTTGATTTCTTGATGGTTGCCATTCTTTCTAGCATAAAATAACATGCTAGTGCTTTTCTAATTAGCATTTTTAATAGGCAGAGATCTTGAATATTTGTTCTTACGTTTATCAGTCTTTTGCACTTGTTCTGAAAAGTGTCTTTCATTTTAATTGTCCATTTTTGACTGGATATTTTACCTTGGTGGGGTCTACTTTTTTGAGTTCTTTATGTATTCTGAATATTTATCCTCTGTCAGAGGAATATGTGGCATTTTTTCCCCATTCTGTAGGTTTTCCCTTCACTCTGTTGATTTTTCCTTTTATGTGCAGAAGTTTTTAATCTGATGTAATTCCATTTGTTGATTCTTGCTGTTATTTCTAATGTACTTGGAGATCTGTTCAGAAAGTCCTTGCCTACCTCTATGACTTCAAGATTTTTACCTATCTTATCCTCCAGTGGATTAAACGTTTTTGTTTTAATATTTGACCTTTGATCCACTTTTATTACCAAGCTAGCTAGGTAAATGGCGAGACATATGGATGCAGCGTGTGCATATGGATAGCCACGTTTCCCAGCAATTTTTGTTCAAAGGGCTTTCTTGCAACATAGGATCTTTGGCCCCTTTGTCAAAGACCAAATATATGAATGTATCTGGGTTGTTTTTATATCCTCTGTTCAGTTCCATTGACTTGTGTGTCTGTTTTTGTGCTAATACCACACTATTTTTATCACTGTGGTCTTGAAGTCAGATATTGTGATGCCTCTTGATTTGCTCTTGTTGCCCAAGACTGCCTTTGCTCTTTTGAACATTCTCTGGCTCCATGTGGATTTCAGGGTTGTTTTCTCTAGTACAGTTTTATTTCTGTATTGCCCTTAAGCAAGACAGGGGCACATCACTTACAGGAAACTGACAGCACACCTGGTCTCATGCAAATCTGTGACATTACCTTATTGCTAAACTAGATTATTCTATTTTAGGAACTTGGCTTCACTTCTACCATCTCAAATTTTTTTGCAATATTTTTAGGAGATGTTTAGCATTTTAAATGGGGTACTCATTTACAGTAACAGAACACATTTACTTGTAATATTTTTATAATGACAATGTACTTATATAAAATTAAATTTGATGATCCAAGGACTGGATATCCATAAGAACCACTTGCTCTCTTCTTCTAAGTAAATCTGCATTGGAATCAAAATTCTGATTAGAAAATTCCTTAATGAAATTGGAAGCTCAGCCAGGGCTGTTAGATGATGTTAACAACTAATTCATCTGTATTAACTCCTGGGTAGAATTACTGAAAGGACCACATGTTTAAATTTAGGGTGATAATGAGGGATTTGAGGGACATTGCTTTTATTTATGCATTTATTTTTGGTATTACAAATTTTATGTGAAATGCCCTTAGTGTAGAAACCTCTGCATATTTTCTTGTGTGTATCTCAAAGAAAAAATAAAAGATTTCTTTTGGGGGGTTAGAAGATCTTTACTGATAAAAATAATTTAGTATCAATGTAAAAATATTTTTAAAAGCACAATCTGCACACACATTCCACTGAACTGAGGTTAAACTTTCAGCTAAATTCTTAGGTATAGAATTCAGTAAAATGAATTATCAAAACATTTTAGCTGTCCTAAAGTCTAGGTGACTAGCTCACCATAGAAGACTAATTGTCTTACCAAAACCCTACAGCTCTAAAAGAGTCAGATTATGAAAATCTGATTAAATAAATAAGCTCTTTGTTTTATTTGCAAGTCTGAATCTTGGATTAAATTCTTAAGACAGATATGTTCTGTCGCAGATACTTAATTTTTATCGTAAGTTCATCTTTTATTGTCTACTCATTCTATTAAATTTTCATCTGTTTTTAGTCTTCTTAGATCAGGTACATCAGAGACCTGAGGATTTATTTGGTTTCTGAGCAGTTTCTAAAAACCAGGTACTGGCTTTCACTTCTAATATCTATGTGCTAGGCATTAACATTTTTATAATTAACTCACCACTTTGATCACCTTCTACTTCTATTTTCTTTGATGAAGAAAAGCCTTTTTATCTTATTAACTTTGCTGACTAGGATGTCTTAGACAAGGGGAATATTTGTACACATCATTTAACCTTAGGTTCATCTTTTTTATTAATGCCTTAGAGGCCTGAGTTTATCTTAAATGTGGAGAAAATTTCTCTACACTCAGCAGCCATTATCTCTTCTCTACAGACTGAGTGTAACATGCCTACAAATTACCTCACGCCAGAGAAATTTCTATCAATTCTTTCATTTCTTTGACCATGACAATTGTCTAAATTTTCCTTATGGATTAAAAATGTGACAGCTCTTTTAAAATCCATATATGTGGTTCACATTTGTCCTTTTCCTCACCTGTGCAAAGAACCATTAGGAAATCTAGAAGAATGATAAAATAGCTTCACCCCCCACATTATCTGAGCGATCTCTCATTCAGTAGGGGAAAGAAGGATAAGAGTTTTAAGGTAACATCCCACACCACTTCTTACAGCCAAAATAATAGCTGACTGTAATCTTCTCAGTAACTTCATGACAAGAAAATATTAATTTCAGAATCATATGAAAGCCTTTGAAATTTTTAAAAGGAGAAAAACTTGATTTACATTCCCAAAAGAATTTTAACTTGTATGTAATGCAACAATAGCGGTATCTTTTTTTTTTTTTAATGCAACCCTTTGTTGTAAACAGTCTTACATTTTGTTAGTGGAATATCTTGGTCCTCTTAACTTTGCCACCAAAATAAAGAGAGAAAGAAACAAAAATAACAATGAATAAATTACACACATACACACAGCAAATGTATTATTATTGGAAATGCTACAATTCTTGTTCCTTCTTTAGAAATAATTTTGTGTGATTTTTTTTTTGGAGGAGGCAGCTGAATAAAATTTCAATTGATACAAGAACACATTAACCTCTTTATTTTTACAAGTGTGTGAAGGTAAATCATACTATTATAATTTAGCCAGCTCATGTATAGTTAGTGATTTGTATGAATTTAAATAGTGATATTGTATTAATAATACTGGTACTAAAAGAAATTGGTGCCTTGCTTGTACTATACTTGTGATATTGTATTATTTTACTTTCTTTTGCAATAACATACATGCGATCTCCACTATTAGACTACATGTTCCTTCAGTAAAGTCCATAGCTAATGCAAATTGATATCACTTGGAAAGTTTAATAAGTATCATGGTATAAATGTCTAAGAAGCAATACATAAGGATCATCTCTGGCTTAAAATAAAATAAAACACAATTGCAAGAGCATGGATCATAAAATGTCTATGCATGCCCTTATTACTGGAAACAATTCTAAACTCTCAGAATTTCATATAGTCACTAAATAATATAGAGAAATATTGTAGCAAGAGTTGGAGAAATCTGACCAGGCAGATAGGCCTTAACTTTGAGAAGATGCAATTTAATCAAACTTCCCCCAATTGTATGTCTGTCCTGAGTCTTGCTGTAACCTCCTAATGATTAAATACAGGAAGTGGGGAGCATGAGTTCATAACAACCTTTTGCAGGAAGCATTGCACAGAAAAAAAAAGACAATAAAATAAAATGAATCTTAAAGCACATTTTTGTTTTTGTTTTTGTTTTTTGTTTTCCATACTGGGGATTGAACCCATGGTCCAAGCATACTAGGCAAGGGCTCTACCACTAAACTATACCCCCAACCTGTTTTTAAATTTGATTTTGAGACAGAGCAGCTTAAGCATCGCCATCCTCCTGCCTCAACCTCCCAGGCAGCTGATTACAGACTAGCAACACGGTGAGTGATTTAAAGTGCATTTTTATTAGTCAGTCTAAGGTTCCCTATAGGTTATTTCTTAATAAGATGGATCTGAGTCTCTTTCATACAGATGAAATAAAAGAGTGTATTTAAGTAGACTTTGGTACAGTCTTTAGGTTTTTAGAGTGAGTTGGCCAAGGATTTATGCAAATAAAGAAAGCTTGTGACTTGGCAGTGAAGGTTTCTGAGTTTATGTCTATCTTCAGAGGGGCATGCTGTGATCCAAATTTAAATTGCCCTGGGGATCTGCACTGGGAAAGCAAAGGATGATTATTAATACACACTAAGTAGAAAGTAATGCAGGAATATTTATAAAAATCTCTAATAGTTTGTTCTTTTGAGAAGGAATTTGAAGGACTCCATGTGTTTCAGTTACTTTTCTCATTGCTGAGACAAAATACCTGACACCCAAAGTTTAAGAAAGAAAGGTTTATTTGAGTCACAGTTGGTAGAGGTTTCAATCCATAGTTGGCTGGCTCCAAGGCAGGGTGACATGGCAGGGGGGCATCACAGAGGAGAAATAACCCACAGCAGGGAGGCAGGCAGCCCAGTGAGAGCACATTCTCCCTCCTTCTGTCCCTTATATTTTATGCAGGCCATCAACCCTTAGGCACGTGTAGCACTCACACCCTTAATCCTAGCCAGAGAGCTATGTCAAATCAATCCACGGACTGATTTAGTAACGCACGCCCTTGACCCCAGCACCACACACTCTAGATCCAGCCACCTCTGAAAATCTGCCCTCATGACTGAATGAGACTTTAGGGGACATCCAGACACAAGCCACAGCACCATGGAACCTTAAACATTACGTACTATATTTCGTTTTGTTTTGTTTTTTTGGTTCTTATTTTTTCAGGTGGAAGTACTATTTCTTTTTTTCTTGAAAAGTTGGAATCTTAACAGATAGATGCCATTCTGGACACAGAAACTCCCAGAAACTGGCCACAGCAGGAAGTGAATAGGTGCCACAAGTCTCAGTTGCCAAAGTAAATGTACTGGTTGTAGATTGTAAAATTCCAAAAATAGAATGTATGAGTCTTAAACTCTGTTGGATTCTCCAAGTCAACGGCTTTGCCTCAGGGCCTCACATCTGCCAATCTTAGATGAAAGAGATCAAGGTCAAAAGAGAGGAACAAATATTAGAGACTGGAATGTTTCACTGACCTTTTTGATGGCGTTAAATAAAAATGAGATAGGAACATATGTGAGTGAAAAATGTTCGAATGTGCCACCTGCTCTAGTTGCAAAAAATAGAATTTTTTTTTTATTTTAAAGAAATTCTTTCAATATTGTGTGGATTTCATTATTTTTGCCTTGAAGGCAAAATATGTTTCTTTTAGATAAACTTTATCTTTGAGAAAAAAATTGTAAGTTCGATCATAAAATCCAAAATTAATGGATCATAAGTTGAGTATAGTTATTAATTTGAGGAAGTCACCTCCAGATGGATGACTAACGCTCACTGCCTGACTGGAAACAGAAAATCCCAAGGGGAAAACTGGGTGGTTTGTTCAAGAGCTTAGTTCTTGTGTCTCTTGGGTTTGTGTGCATTTGTATTTTCTCACATTCCTTGGCACAGTAAGATGGAGATTTGACTTCAACAGTAAAAGTTTGTATACACTAATATGATTATTGTAGGGTTATTTTACTACACGAAAATGTATTATAGACAGCCTAAATTAGATAGATATTAATAAGCAGTCAGAGAGGGATTGGGCTCTCGAGGAAGTCTGCACAAAAAAAAAAAAAGAAAAAGAATAAAAGACATCAGAATTATGGCTGGAGGCAAATCTGAAGAGAATCAGGCCTTAGATGGAGAAGCAATAGCCAGGCCAGGATGCCTGCCTAGAGACAAAATGGCAATTTAAGATTGTACTGTAATTAGCTCCACCTGGTCCAGGGGCCTAGATAGACATCAGACACAGAGGCGGGTGACCAGAACGTCCAGATACATACTCCCCTTCCTTCTCAGAAATGCCTTTGTTCTCTCCATGTTCCCTGCTACATGACACAATTCCCTATTGGATCAATATTAGCTAAGCAACTATACCTGTAATGCTACAGGTTGATTGCAGACCCTCATTGTATCCATATTGTGATTTTTGCTGTATAAATTACCCCTGACAAAGGGCCTCAGTGGCCACCAACTCGGAGCCCCCTTCTGGAAATCCAGGAGTTTTCTTCTCTCTATTTCCAATAAAACTCTCCTAAGTCCCTCCTCTGGTTAGAGATTTCATTCCTCTATATTGTGAGACCACAAACTCAGCACACATGACATTGAGAATGATAATTTTCCTACATCAAGTGGACTTTGTTTAATTATATGAAATTTGTCTTGTTGATTAAATGTTTATCATCAATTAATTTTCTTTCTTATGGCAATTGTGGCAATTCCTTTCTACATTTCATATGTAATTTCTTGATTTTTTAGTTTATTCACTGCTGTTACTGCTACTGCTGAAGTCAGTATTATTGTTCGTGTAGTCGATTTTGTATTAAAAACGTGATTTTTCCTATCTTTTGGGATTATTTTTATCTTTCATTTTAAAAGCATTATTTAGAGTTCTTCAGAGTTGCAAATCAACCAGAGATAAAGAATCAGGTAGACACATCAAACGTAGAACTGATATATCTTAGTAATTAGGTAAATACTTTTCTACATATTTAGAATCTTGTACTATGAGTCAAGTGGTAAACAATAACAGAATAACAACTACCTCTTATCTGGAAACAACAGTCTAAAATAACTTTTCACCAATAAAATCTTTGTTTTTTAGCTCTGTGATTTCACCTGACTAGCACAAGTAAAATAGCACCTTATTTCAGCCTGTCTAAGCCACAGCTCACAGGTGGCCCTGGAGAGGTAGCAGTGTGGCACCATGCAACTGGCAGTACTCAGGGGAACTGTGTAGGTGACAAGAGGACACTGTGTGTGGGAGGCAGAGCCATGCCAGCTGTGTCTCCTGCGTGTGTCACACGCACTCCAACCAAAACCCAAGCATGTGACTTTAAATGCACCTCGGGACTTGCAGAGTTAAATGCAGCAATTGCTGATAATAATATTTCCACCTACCTACACATGTGTGTGCCCGGGAAGAATGGTATTCATGGTGAGGAAGGAGCTATATATATTGTCTTACTTTATTATACCTGAGATTGTTGTGTTACGTAATTTAATTCACTGAAAAAATTTCCCAGCTATTTTTTTGTGGGTGTACAAAGTGTAAAACGACACCAAATAGCTTTATGCTCAGGATACTATTATATTTTACAAATGCAACACTGATAATATTAGAAATATTATAATAAAGTTGAGAAAATAAAGGAAGTTGCATTACTTCTGCACATTAACTATATCACATATTTTACATCCAAAATAAGATACTTCCTCTTTATTCAGTGATGCTTGGCCCAGTCAGAAGTGTGGTCAGCCACACTAATTTGTGACTTTGGATGTCTATGTGTGTATGTGTCTGTCTGTCAGTCTGTCTGTATCTATGTATCTATCTGTGTCTATGTACAAGTACATCTGACCAAAGTTTTTCATGCAATATTTTTGAAAAGATGTTGGAAATCATAAAGACTTAAACTTTGTCCTTCTGTAGAATCCTTCAGGTAGTTAAAATTTCTGAAAATAACAATTTATGAATACTATATTTATATAACTAACTATACTATCATTTACACATATTATGTCTATAAAAAGAATTGTTAGTATTACTTTACTATGACGTAGGTGAAATTCATTTTACAAGTATTTAATGCCTTGTTAGCAACGTCAAATTTCCCTCATTAAATTACCGGGAAAAATTCTGTATCTATCATGGTTGTGTTTTACAGAATTGAAGGGAAAGGAAATTGAATTTCTGTTGAAAGCGATGTAACAGAATGAAGACACCAAGAAATGATGTAACAGCACATGGTGTCTTCAGAGTCTTCTACAGAAATACATTGTCATACTTGCCATGATCTTTAAATTATTGCTCATTATAATCATTAAACTTTCTCCTAAAACACAGCCTTCTTTTTCAGCTTTGCTATTCTGGCTTACTTTTCCTGAAATAAAAATGGTAATAAATCAGTGACATTTATGTCTTTCACTTGTAAGGAAATATTTATGTGTATACCTAGTTGTCCCAGAAGCTGTACAATTCAGGGATTTCTAATGCTCTATTGTTACTTATTTTAATAACTTTCCTGACTCTTGAGCCAAATTTTTTTTTAATTCCAGGTCTTTATATTTAACTATTTTGTTTTATACTTAGTTATGAAACAAACAGGGCACACATACAAAAACTATAAAAAGCATGTGCAGTTCATAGAACTATAGCAAATGGGACATGCATATCCAGGGAGCCAGGTGTGTAACTAGATGTTACTATGTCCCAGAATCCATCAGTGCCAGAATCCTACAGTGCCAGAAAGAGCAACCAGTATTTTGAATTTTATGTGAATTATCCCCTAATTTTACTTTGTATAGTCCTCTCCAAATATGTTGGGTTTTTTTTATCTCTTTTAAAAGATTATACAAACTAGATATATTTCCTATGATCTCTTGTACCACTAACTTTGCTTTGAAAGTGATTATGGTGCATTATTACTGTACAGTGCTGTCTTGCGGCTGCGTCACAACAGCTTTCTATTCCACTACTGAGAGCTTTCAGATTCCTTTCGATATTATCAACAATGTTTGCGGAACTCCTTTTGTGAATGTCTTTCCATTTTCTTTTATAACTGAGGGCTTAAGAGGAAGCCTATGTCCAGCTTGGCTAAGGGATAGCGAACTGGTAAAAACTATGTTTCACTTTATGTGTTTACCAGTGATAGAAAAAAATGCTCTTGTTTTTCTCCTTAAGGTCATTTAGAAAATGTGAATTTTAAAATTTAACACTATTGAGCCATAAAGATGAACAAAATCATGCCATTTAAAAAAAATGGATGGAACTTGAGGTCATCATATTAAATGAAGTAAATCAGACTCAGGAACAAAGTATCGTATTTTCCCTGATATAAAGAATCTTAAAAAAAAAAAGATGACAAGAAAGTAGAAGGGAGACAGTTATTAGACAAGACAAAAGGGAAATGGAGGAGGGGTGGAAGTGAGAGTAATAGGGGAAATGGAGATGATAAAAATAGTTAGAAGCATGTAGGAAAACACCACATTGAAGTAAGATATGTTATAAAATTAATATGCAATAATAAAAATATATTTAAAATATGTGGTTAGTCTCTTGCTTATAAAATTGTACCACATTATGAGTTTACCTTGCAGTTCTACTTTCAAATATTAATTAGCAATATGTTTCATTTTATGACATGTTTTTTAATTTAAATATTATACTACTGGTAAGATGTGGGCTTTTGAAAGCTGGATAGTTGAAATAATACAGTCCCAGGAAGTCTTGAGACTTAGAAAGATCTGATTTGACTTAACCCCAAGGTTTTTTACACAAACATGCACCCTGCTTTTGATTTTATGTCACAATATTTTTTGACTTCTGCTAAGAACATTTTAATAGATTGAACATTGTAAGCTATTTTCATTTCCATGATGGAATATTGTTAGGTATAGCCACAAGGTTGTACAGTATATATCTAGTGCATATTTATCCTATAAAACTGAACATTTGTATCACTTGTGCAGCATCTCTGCTCTTTTCTCTTTACTCCTGGCCCTGGCAACCACCATTAAACTCCGCTTCTGTGAGTCTGGCTATTTTAAATACTGAAAAAAAAATTAAATTATACAGCATCTGTTTTTCTACAAGTGCCTAACTTCACTTAGAAGAAAGAGAAATGGCTAATAAATACATAGTTGAAAAGATGCGTAACATTGCTAATCGTCAAGATAATACAAATCCAAACCACAAGATACTCTTCCCCACTTTTTAGGATGGTTGTTTCCAAAATCAATCTGTCAGTTAATTGTTGATGAAGTACCAGTGAAAATGTGAGAACATAAACTTGTATTTGCTCTAAGGAAACTGGTACGGAGGTTCCTCGAAAAATTGTAGAACTAGCAGTTAAAGCAGATAGATTTAACAGTTCTACTTCTGGATTATTTCCAAAAGAATTGACTGAAAGAAGGATCTTCAAGAGATAACTGCACTTCTGTGCTCACAGCAACATCGTTCACAACACTTACAATACCAAAACAACCTATAAGACCTTCTGCAGAGATCTGGAAAACAAACACGGTGGACAAAGTCATTTCTTTTACAGAATCATTTCAAACATTAGGATCACAAAGAAATTGTCTTCTAAGCATTTGAATTTCTCTTCTACAATTAGTCATAAAGCATTCAGGGTCTACAGTTGCTGTGACTGATGAGAAATAGGGCCCTGTTGTTACTTCCTGTTTCCAGATATCAAACCATCGCTCTGTCACTTACCATGAGTTTCTATTTTCCGATGATTTCCAACACCATCTTTACTGTATGAAGTGGGCGTATGTGGCTACACGTAGCCGGTTCTCTTCGGGACCTGATATTCTACTTAATTGATAAAATTTGTATAATAGATACTCTTTTCATGAAAGTCATTACATATAACAGAGCTCATCCTGTAATTTCTTTTGTTAATGTAAAATGAAGTTTCATCCTTCTTAAATATTTCTCAATTAGATTCAGACACATCTTGTCAAGTTCCACCTGGAGAAAGTAAGTTGGAAACTGTTAGGAGTTTTCTTTTAATTGTATTGGGTTTAGAGTTTGCTTTTTAGAAATTTCTGGGTTTCATGATGTTAACAATTCTAATTTCACAGCATAGTGTACCAAATTTTTAGAGACTTTTTGTTCTTTCAATGCATTACTATAGTTTTGTCAGCATTCTCTTATATATCTATAATAGAATTGCTCATTTCTACTTCCCTTAGAAGTAGAAGTGATATTTTTTGAATTGATAATTTGGCACTTTTATAGCTAGATTATAATAGAGTGTGCTGTTATGCTATATTCAGATTATTTTGAGTTCTCTATGTTGGCATGTTGACATGCATTTCTCATCTGTAATTAAAATGGTTTTCTTTACAGACCATCAGGAACACACTTAAAATTGAAGAGTTTTATTTATTGGTGTGTGTTTCATCAAAGGAAACTGCAAATCACACGGGATCATTTGGGTGTTAGGAGGGTAGTGTTATGGACTCTATGTTAGAAGATTTGGGGAAAACTTCAAGGTCGTTTTAACCTGCACATAAGAGCAATTCTAGAACTGTAGAATGATTATTATTATTTCTCCATCCCGAGAGATTGAAAACAGGGCCTTCCAATTGAGTTACATATCTGTCCCCAGGTCATTTATTTTTAATTTTAGGACAGGGTCTTGCAATTGTTCAGGCTGGGCTTGAAATTATCATCCTCCTGACTCAGCCTCCCAGAGTACTAAGATTGCTACACCTGACTCTGACAATCTTAATATAGAGTTTTTTCTCAACTGCTGCAAAATGCAAGATGGGTAAGGCTGAAATCAATTGTTAAAAAGTACACTTCTCTGAGAGAAGGAGCTACTTAATTATTTTACAGTTTTATATGGTATTTTTATTTTTGTCTGTGTACAGCAATTTTCATAGTTGGGAAAAAGTGACCCTGTGTGACATTGGTGTTCTGTAAAATTGGTGGTTCAGTAAGTAATGTGCTCCATTGCTTATTTTTTCACGTAATATTTTTGGGGTTTGTCACCTTTTTCTAACATCAGATTGGTTAGTAGAAATAATAATATTGCATTTTAATCTTAAAGTTAATATTTCAATGTTTCATCAAATACTCGATGTGAGAAGTTTGTAACTATTCTAGTAAATAAAAAGGTCTCATTTTCATGTTTTTGCATTGAAATAACTATAGTTGATTTTTTGTTCCATATCATGAAAACTTTACCTATGGTTTTTCTGAAAATGTGATTTTTTTTCTATTTTGTGTTATTATTTGATTTAATATATTTCGATATTCAAACTGTATACACACTTCAGGAAAAGAAACATAGTATGATGTTTCTTCACCAGATAGTATTACCCTCTTCTGGAGGCTCTAGAGGAAATTGTATATTGAAGAAACCACTACACTGTCAGCCCTTAGAGAAGAAATTAAAAATGCACAAGCAGCAATCTCAATTACCAAGTTTACACAAACAGCAGTTTGTTGTAGTAATAAATGTCTGGAAGCTGATGGGCACCACTTTGACTGCCTCTTGTAATTGTAGAGGCCAAAGGTAACTTGTATTAATCTCATGAAGTCTCAATAAATTTAATATTAAAATATTTATACAAGTTTTACTTTTCCTGAAGTGCGCAAACATTTTTGGAGCCCCCCTTCTCTCTCAATATTCAATTGT
Source organism: Hystrix cristata (assembly GCA_004026905.1). Taxonomy (NCBI): domain Eukaryota; kingdom Metazoa; phylum Chordata; class Mammalia; order Rodentia; family Hystricidae; genus Hystrix; species Hystrix cristata. The sequence goes on along the minus strand of PVJO010002120.1, from coordinate 126,662 downwards.
TGTACCATTTTAATTTATTAAAACTATATATTTCTTCAACATATTGCTCTGGTACTCTGTACAAAATCAATTGTGTATGTACAGGGGAATCATTTCATACACCTCTTTTGTACTTATTACTTTCTTTTAAAACTTGCTTACTACTTCCTAAGTTTCACTGTACTTTCTCCACCTGACACCAGTCTGGTAATTGCTAGGAATTCTTCCATTGAAGTGTTCTGGAGCGTGCACCATTTGCCAAGAGGGAATGATCACAGTGGAAAGTCTCAATTTGCTGATGGTTATAACTTGCCAAACATCTGGAGATTATGTTCAAAAATGGTTCAAGAACTTATACTTTTATATTTTAGTATTGGTATAGAGAAAAATTAGGTCACAAATGGTTTAATTCTTTTCATACATCACCAGAGTACTTTAATATTATGCAGGAATAATTTAGATTCATGAGCTTCCTAAATTATACAATTTATTATGTAGTTCTTTGGATATTTTCTCAGAAGGCATAATTCGAAGCTCAAGTATTATTAACTTTGAACCACAAGGACAATATAATAAGCAAGGAAAGTAAAGAATAAATATTTCAACCAAAGTAAAGAAAAATAGCCAAATAAAACCATAGACAATGTACATTGGGAGGTTAGACAAACATTTCTCCAAAAATATAATAAAAATAATAATGTTAATCCATCAAACTTGGAAATATATAATAAAAATTCATATTTAAGAAGGGACCAAAGCAGAAGACTGAGGTTCAATATTTGAAAAATTAATTAATAGTTGGGTCTAGTAGCACAGGCCTGTAATCCCAGAACTCTGGGATATTGAAGCAAGAGAACGGCAAGTGCAAGCCCAGCCTTGGTAGTGTAACACTTAGGCAAACCCTACCTCAAAAAAAAAAAAAATTAAGAGGTGTTGAGTATGTACTTCAATAGTGGAGCACCCCTGTTTCAAACCCTAGTGCCCAAACCAATAGATTAATTAATTAACTAATTAATGTTGTCAAACACATCCAGTACATAGATCTTTGTTTTTAATGTCATTTTCCAATAAAAATAAAAAAAAACTAAGGCTTTTTGGATAAACAGCTTATCCTAGGGCTGGGATATGAAATACACAAAATAAGTCTGAATCATTTTGCATATACCAGATAGTAAATATATGTTCACTGTGTGCACCTTGTATTAGTTAACCTTCTAGAGCCAGTAGTTTGCAAAAGAGCAGATTTAATACAGGACATTTACAAGTTACAACATTCACCCATAAGCCAAATGCAGGAAGAGTGCAGAAAGTCTACCTATGCACTGGAGACCCAAAAGATCTACTCAAGGGCTGGGAGCTCACAGCACTGTCCCGTGTACATCCGTGTCTGCAAATGATGGCTGAAGAAATCTTTACTGGAAGCAGGACACAATGCTCGCAGCAGAGAAGAAGACCAGAGCTCACCTGAAGTGACAGCAGACATCCTCGATGACAGCAAGGCCTTGAGCTCCTTCTGCAACAAGAACAATTGAATCCCCTTCCAGAGAACCAGCCACAACAGAGCTTCTCCTGGGAAACAGCCGGCAACTATCTTCTGCTCCTGTTCTGCTTTCTGTTGTGTTGGCAACAATCCTCGGGTGGATCCTCTACTCCCAGAACCCACCAACACAGTGCATCTGGGCGTTCCTGCTCAAATTGATCATATCAGTCCACTACACCCCTTTTCAGTCCCAAAAAATCAGCAACACAGTTATGGTGTAATGCCAAAGATATATATGGATAAAGTGGAAGAGTGCATAATGGCTAAATTTATAACAATTTGAGCACCAATACAAATAATGTCGTATTGAGTTACACTACCTTACATTGCTAAAATTACTGTGCTACTATAAAAGATATAAAAACAACTATACACAAGAATAAAAGTGGAAAATGGACAGATCTATGCAGGACAACTCTAATTCATATTTGTAGATATTTTCCAGTCCAGGAGGTAGAACTTTAAATTCTTAAATGTGGACTTTCTTTCAAAGAGTTCAATATGGAAAAGTACAAGAGAGATTAATTTCAGAGTAGAAAAGTGAGGCTATTACTGTTTTAGCCAGTGAATCCAGCTGATCATCACCATGAAAACTCAGCCACATAAATAGCATTTATCCTCAATACATGTTGAGAATGGCACTCTTTGGTCTTTCTGTCAATGGCCTATAACCCCATTTAATCATGGAGGGACAATTTTAGAAAATATGTGATGAAGTATGCTTCAAAATTTTAAAGTTCATCGAAAACAAGAAGTTTGAGAAACTGGCTGCCAAAAGGAAGCTAAGGGACATGATGATTAAATATAACGTAACAGCCTGGATACAGTTGTGAAACAGAAAGGAAAACTTAGGTAAAAATTTTGGTAATTTTTTAAAATATTGACTTTATAAGGATGTATACAAACCATTTTGAGAAAGCAAAATGTAGTCAAACACTTCACTTTAACCAATTTTTAACTGTAATGCTAAGACTACGACTTCAACGCAGCATAGACGCAAAGATTGATGGAAGAAAATACATACAAAATACAAAAACATACGCATCAATATGGTCAGCTGCTTTTAACAACACTGCAAAGATGTAACAGTAGAAAAGTTTTTTTTTTCTTTTTTTAACTGGTGCCGATTCCACTTGTATGAAAGTTCTGACATTGTAAATTAATCTGTAGTACCAGAAAACAGCAATGATTGCCTTGTAATTAGAAGAAAGGGATGGTTTCATCACTGGGGATGTGATAGAAATATAAGTACTTTTATTTTGGTAAGGTTTCTTGGGGTATATGTTAAAGCTTACCATAATTTTTTTTTAAACTTCATAATTTATTTTAATTATAAATTACAAATGTATTAACTGAATTGCTTGTGATTTTTTATTTATTTTATTTTACTGGTACATTTTAGATGTACATAATAATAACATTCATCATAAGGGATTTGTACCTGTACATGATATATCTTGTTGCTTCTTTTTTTCCCATTCCCCTCCTCTCTCTTCTCCTCCTCCTCCCTCCCTATTTACAAAATCTTTGTTTCCATTTTTTCCTTCCATTTCTTATTTCTCTTGTCCTCTGTTCTGTTCCCCCTCCCTTGTTCCCTTTCCCATTTGGACATTTTCTTCCCTTTCCCAATATAATACATTTTAGTCTTTATTTACACTTTCAGTTTCTCACACCATAATTTTAACCTTAATAAGGTATGTGTGTCATGATATTTCAATAAAACTATAAAAAGTATTCACAATGAGAGAAACCACATTTTTTTAGTTCAGTTTATGGTACCTATTAACTACTAATTATTTAAAGAGACGTTTTGGAATATAGAAAAGATAAATAGGACATGACAATTATTGAGTCCATATCTAGCAGGTAGTATATTAGTGCTTTTACTGCTACTACTACTTTTGAGACAGTAATTTAATTTTAGAAGTAGAGTCAGAAGTTTAGAAAACACTGCATCTCTTAAAAATCACAGTTTGTGAAAATTACCAAGTTGAACTTATCTAATAGCTTTTGTGTCTCCTTAAGAATGCTCTTGGTATATCTAGATATGACATCATCAGATTTACAATTTGAAAATATAGCTCTAACTATAATGTAGAAACAGATTGAAAGGAGGTGGTGGGAACAATCGGCTGCAGGGAGACTGGAGAAGAGGCTAATTCAGTCTTCTACACAGCAGATGATGGCAGTCTGGACTGGAATGATGGGAACAAAGAAAATGGACAAATCCTAAATACTATATTTATACGAAAAGCCATTCATTATCTACTGACGCCAGATGAATATGAGGAAGTATATGTCATTTTCAAGAAAAAAAAAATCACTTCAACCAACTTTGTTTCATTTATTTGGGTTTATTTGAATACATTAATGTTTCAGGTTCCAAATATTTCTTAATCTCAATTCTATCATTTAAATTAATTTAACTTACCTTTATTAAAATCCTACACTGTTAATATTGTTTAGCTAAGAAAATATAATTAGAACTATTTTATTGACTATATAATCTTAATGAATATCAAATACCAAGAACATTAATGTCTGTATAAATTTGTTGTCAATTTAGTTTCAGTAACATCTGCTTTCAGAAAAGACGATCCCCCAAACCGTCTGGCAGTATTCCTGGAGATCGCTGTCTGCTATGATCAACAGCAGTAGGGTATTTGGGAGTTGGAAGAATTAAGGGCATCATTTTTCTCCAGAGGCAGCTGGAGACCGAGGGGGGATGCCCAGCGCAACCTAAGTGGAGCCTATAGCAGGCACCTGCTCTGGCCCTCGGACTGCTGAGATGGCCGGCAGGACGTCCTCAGACTCACGCATGCCCGTGATAAGGGAGTTTTCAGCAGATCCTTAGTATTCAGAACAGCCTCTGTGGAAAACCTCTTGCAAAACTTCTTGATGAGTCCCTCAATAATGGCTTTTTGCTTCCTTGATCTTACCTATGTCTCACATTTACAAGAAGTGAGTGAACTTCCGGTTCTCTACATAGTAATTTGTATACTTGGAGTATAAATAATATCTTCTTCTTCTACAAGATCCTTGTCTAAAAAGATGTCTAATCTTAGAAGTCACCTAAGTACATAAAGAAATTTCAGATGTATGTGTTAGCATTTTATTGTGCTTTCTCTTCCTTCTATTTAATTGTATAAAGCTTTCTACTAGTGTTCACTAGACTTTTTAAAACTCTACAGAGCTATTTCTCTTAGGCTCACAATTTTAACATACAGAGAACTTTAGCTTCGGATTGACTGTCCCTAGCACAGCAAGGTCTGTGCCCAGAACCATGTATGTTCAGGGTCTATTAATTGATTACTGAAATGTTGCTGTTGTTAAGTGAACATATTTTTACCCAAGGATCAACTATAATGCAAAATATATTTTGAAAATAATAAAGTATGTCTTTTAACAGTAATCATGTAAAACGGGAAAACCTAGACATTTTTACTTAAAATTTTATATTATCTTCCTTTGTATATAGTAAAAGAATCTCAAAAACCAATATTTGAGAATCAGTGGTGCGTAGTCATGGTTTTATTATTTTTAATAGGTCTAAACTCCAGTAATCCATGATAGTTTTTGATAATTTAAAAAAGCAGGAAACTTATTCACTTCAAAAAGCAATGTGAAATGAATTCCATGAAGAAAAAATTACCCAGGGGATATTCTGAATTTCGCAGCATAAAAGCCTTGCCCATTTTCCTTGTATTAGCTTTGTAGACAGAACGGCAAAATTAATAAACCATGAAATTCAGCACCACACCAAACAGTAACAGATGCCTGACTTTGCAATTGCTAGAGCAAAAACCAACGAATATATTTCAAGATTAGAAAAGAGATGATTTTCTTCCTTTGAAAATTCATACATTTGCATGCTTTATGCGTACCCATTTAGAAAACATTCATTTCAAATGTACATTCTACATCGTTGGAGCAATATAGGAAACATTTTAACCCCTTGGAACACTGCCATTATATGTCATACTTCTAATTACACTTTGTAGACAGCAATGATAATCACAGATATCTTACTGAATAAAAGTTAACTATCACATCTCTGTGTGTGTTACTGCAGATTTCCCCACAAGGATTATATCTCTTTCAGGCAACATATTAAAATTTTAAATGATATTTTGTCTGTAATTAAGATAATGTAGTAATGATTAATGTTCTTTTATACATTCACAAGATTACCAATATGAATTTTGTGGAGAATTAGACTGCTATATGTAGTGAAAATTCTTTTAGAATGATTAAATTTTGTGTAAAATAACTTAGCAATTATTGAGGAAAATGCAATTTATTTACAAAACAATTGCTACCTTAAAAATAAAGCCATACTGGGGCTGGGGATTTACCTCAGTGGTTAGAGTGCTTGCCTTGCAAGCACAAGGCCCTGAGTTCGATCCCCAGCACCAATAAATAAATAAATAAATAAATAAATAAATAAATAAATAAATAAATAAATAAAATTAAATAAAGCCATACTATTGGATTCAGGTATTTGATACTAAGATTTTTATCCTAAGGACTGAAAAAGAAAAATACAGGATCTTATGCCAATATAGTCAATGAAAAACTGGAAGAAGCAAATTATTCATTGGAAGTTGAACGAGTATATAATTTGTCTATATAATATGCTGCCATCGGTATCTCAATTTCAGAAGGAAACAAAGTTTTACAAAGTTTGCCTATATTGCTCCAACGATGTAGAATGTACATTTGAAATGAAAGTTTTTTAAATTGGTACGCATAAAGCATGCAAATATATGAATTTTCACATTATAGTGTTAAAGAAAACAATTTTAAAATATTATAAAATATTATCTCCTGGTAGGTGTATAATACAAAAGCAAACACACACATACACACACACAATCTGTGACTAATATGTACAAAGCAAAATGATAACAGTGTTATCCTGAGATATGGGAACATAGGTTAATAGGTCTTTCTCTAACCCCCCATTTGCACATTTCTGTATTTTAAATTTTTATAATCATCATTAACAGAAATGGAATTGCTATTGGTTTAAAAACTTTACGACAAACCACAGTTTGGTCTCTCAGTTATTTACACAATAAGCAAAGGATATAATATATTGTGAATTCTGTATTAGATGAATTATGTAATGAAGAGCAGTAAATCTGTAAAGTCCTTATTCAGAAATTAAAACAATGTTTTTATATAGTGATTAGGCACAAATTTTCAAAGGACTAAAGTATTCTCAATCAACTTCAATATACTCATGCAAATATTGTATCAGTTTCTGCTAATATGATAGATGTAGAAATTTGGTGGTTATAAGAAGCGCATACTCCAGGCGGTCATACATATTATACTATAATGAACAATAAATTTGGGTGTTATTTTTGTTTTAAGCCAATATCTCACTATATTGCTTGGAGTGATCTCAAATTCCTGAGCTCAAGCAAACCTCCCACTTCGGCATCCCAAGTAGCCGTCCCACAGGTGTGCCACCATTATGTGTGGTTTAAATGTATTTTTAAAAGTATTTATATTATTTAACTTTTTCCATTTTCTAAAATAGACTCAAGTAGTCTCAAGTACAGAAACACTGAAAATATGTATGCTTACTCAAGTGTGTGGGAGAGAGTCTTTTTTCGGAGCCTTTTTAGAAAAAGAAGTATTTGACTGGAGAAGTAAAAGATGAATGTAGTATATATAAAACAGAATGAAAGAGCTTTGAAACAGACTTTAGCCAAAGATACAACACTGAAATTGTAACTATGTAGGGGAAGCATAAAGTCTCATCACTGGGATGGAAATGACATTGGGAAAAGTGGGTGGGCTCCATCCTGAGCAGGTTTTGTAAGTCATCTGAAACATACTTTCACTTATGGGCAAAATGAGAACACACCACCTACTTATTAGTATGGAAGTAACATTATCAGATTTATTTTTAAAGTAGCTATTCTGACTTATGAATACAGGACAAAAAAAAAGAAGAAGAAGAAGAAGGGCAGCATATGTATAGCTGGCAGATGTATGTTACCAAAATAAATCGTTAATAATGATAACATGAGCCATGGTTATGACCGTGAGAAAGATGGATTAGTAGAAAGAGTATGCATCTGTTTGCAACTCTGCATCAGGTGATAAACACAATTGCAGCTGTCATCCCCAAAATCGTGGAGCAGATTAAGTTCATGAACCAAGTTACCAATGTAATTCCAGTTTGGTTTTCAAATTGAGGTATCTTTGAGAAATGTAAGTGAAAATTTTCAGTAAGGGGTTTGATTTTTATGGCTATACCTCAGAAAATAGTTTGGAATTCACAAGCATTGTTGGGGTTGTACAAGTTTCTCTCTTAAATTGTCATTTATGTGAAACTTTTTACTTCTTTTAACAATATAGAATTCATAAACTGAGTATTGAGTAAAATATAGAAATATTTGTATTTCTTACAAATCTTCATATTTCTTGGTTTCCTCAACTATTGCTACAAGTAAAATACTGCTACTAACATTCTGGAACAAATGTTTTAATTTTCAGGCTTACAATGATTCTTGCTTTCTTTTAGTATTTTCTAAATTTCATGATAGCTTTGCTCAGTTTTACTTCTTCAATGTGGATGTTAATTTTTTATATTGCATTCTATAGCCTCAAATAAATTTACATTTGATATTTTTAACCTTTACTACCACAGAAAGTATAAAATATTTATTGTGAGAAAATGTATGTAACATTTGTTATTCATTTCACTTTTGTGTATCTTACTGTTTTTTTTGGAGTATTTATGTGTGATTGTCACTTTTAAAAATTTTTTAAAGAAGACAGTATTTTTATGTTTAAAATTTAATTCAGTTTTGTTGCTCTTCCTGATATATCATTGTTTTATTGTTCTTCTTGACTTTACTAGTGCTATACTATCATTTTAAAAATTACTTCAAACATCAGTTTAAGAACTATGAGCAATGGTCTTTATCCTGTGATGTATCTCTGTGTAGCTGAGGTGTGCAGACCAGGTATCAGGGGACCCTGAGCATTTATTCCAATCTTCTTTCACCTGTTGAAATCCCCTGGGACAACCCTTTTGTTTTGGAGTACTCAATGGTGGGTGCAGCAATAGCCTTTATTTCTTCCCGGAACAAACATGTCACCATCAAATTCCTCCTCCTCTTTTACTTCTCTTCTGTATTGTTTGAAGCTAGAATAAAGAGAAATAGGCAACACTGAGATATATTTTTATTTTGCCTTCTATTTTTAATCTACTTTTTGATAATTTCTGTAATTCAAATTCATCAGCTTGTTGCAAATCTATTGATGAGAAACACGGCTTATCTGAAGAAATAATATAATGTGAATGGAGTAAGAACGGATAAAATGGAAAAGTTGCAGTTGAAGAAATAAATAGTGACCGGCATATGCAGGACTTGCAGAGACTGCAAAGTACTTAAATGTGGTTAGCAAGTGGTCTGGTGATTCATGACTAGATCTGCATGTTATAAAAGGCTATGTCTTGTTACAACATGGAAAATACATTAAGGGTGTCACTTTTGTATAGGACAATCAGAGATGCTATGATGATCACTTTTACTTGACTTTTGGTAATAAAAACTGACAGGATATGAGTTATGTTGGAGTTAGTTGGAAAGAAGATGGAATAGATCGAAACCTTCTCAGGGCATGTCAACTTGATAGACATCAATGCTTTCAGTAAGAAGACTGCAGATGAGCACCCTTAGGAATATAATACTGATTGATGAAATTGGGGGCTTAGAAGAGTTGGCAATTTCCCAAACACATGAATTTTTTTAAAAAGCAGGGGTCAGTGACTACAAAACTATTGTTACAAATTTAGAAGATGTCAACTGTTTTCCATAGTAGGAATTGTTTTCCTCAGGTCGGATCTTAGCTATGAAGTAGTTCTACGGGGGGCCTTAGGTTAAAGTTGTTAAGAACTAATGAGTTCTGGGATTAGATTGCTGATCAGGTGGCCAGACCAAGCTCTGCTGCTATGTGAACTTCTGCGAGTGATGAATTTTCTATCTCACTTTCTCCTGAGCATAATGATTGTTTTTACGTCGTGGAATAAGGAGAATTAAAATAAGTGCCTGACATATAGTAAGGCTGACAATGGCAGCAGTGAGAGCTGCATGTGCCATTACTGTGAACTCAAGTACTATGATCTGAATCTCATATTCTCTGTCAGAAAAGAGCTAAAAGATATAGTTATATAGGCAAAGATTATATTTGTGAAATAATTCTCAAATTGTGATTAAAAACTATGTTTTCAAAGTTTATGCCAATTCACTAACAGAAAATAATCAGAGGTGTATAGTTATTAGAAAAGTCTGGATGAAAGTCAACAGTTGACTTTGCTTCAAATGAAGTGCTAGACTTAGTCTGATAGAGGAAATGAAGTGGCACCAGTTACTGGTCATTGTTGAACACACTAAAGGGAAAGGGCCATTTAATCTGTTCATGATTCTATTAGTAGGAAATTGGCTTAAATCCAGCTGGATATTTCTGCTGATACCACCTAGATATTGTGCGTCAACACCCGAAATTGTGCAGCTACAAATCTGGAGGCTTGACCGAGGCCTTGTCTATGATGCTCCTGGTCCCTCATCAGACGCCTGGGACTGGCTGCTAGTTGACTAATATCGGCAGCTCATCTGGGTTGATTTATCTCTGCTCTGCTCAGTTTGAGGTTCTTCGCTTCACAGGAATGAACATCTTCTGGTCCTTTCAGCGCATTGGGTAGCATTTAAGAAGGCTTAAATTAAGAGTAAGACTTCTCAACATCTAGGTTCCATACTCTCGCAACTTCTCTTTTTCCACATTCTGTTGATCAATGAAAGTCCAAGCTCTAATTCAAGATAACACAAAAATGAATTCTTCTTCTCAAAGGAAAAAACAAAAAAAAATTGACAAAATCTACACCTAATGAGATGAGAAAGAGTGTAGCAAGAAGAGGAGAATCGAAGACACGATAATAACATGAGCAGAGCAGTGCCGAAGAGTCAAGATAGGCTAGTCTGCTCGGAGAGAAAATGCTTTGTAAGAAGACCTTCAGATGTGCCAGTATTGATTCATAGAATGTTTTTATTATTTTATTGTGAGACGGGATCCTGCTATCTCACCCAAGCTGGTCTGGAACTCCAGATCAATTCTCTCGCCTCAGCCACCTGAGTAACTGGGATTATGTAGTGGGCCAAATATGTGATGTATAAAACTTTACCATTTAAATGTGTGATCAATGTTCTTAAACTATTGCAGACATTTGACTGCATTGAGTACCTCCTGTTAAGTGTGATTTCCTACCCACAGAACATCTCCATTCATGCCAGACAGCGTTCACCTGCACAACAGCCATATGCATTAGGTGGGCACATAGTCAGCACACTGGGAAGTCCAACTACATAATGCTGGGTTTAGAAATTTTAATTTGACTGTTTTACAAATGTGTAATCTACAGCATGGGGTAGTGACAAGTCACTAGCCCAGAATAATATCGGGCTTGTAACTCTGGCTAGGCCACTAGCACATAATTAAAATTTTTTTAAATGCTATCATTATTTCTTTATTTAAAAAATGAAAGTACTAGCTAATGTTTGTCTAATGTGCTTTGGTCCTCTGAGACTGTATGACCTAATTGTTCATAAACGATGACTAAGAAGTAAGTTTGGCCTCACTGTGCACAATGGGTTATAGAACTGAAGCATAAGGCGATTCTGGGCAGAACTGAAGTACAGATCATCTAAGTCACAACCTCTAATTAGGAAATAGAAGTGCAGTGGACAGGTACAGGAGTGGGAAGCAGAAAGAGAAAGTCAATAGCTAATCCTCAGTTAGAAAGGGACTGAATTATGTCAAAGGTTTAACGATTGAGAAGGAACCCAAAATAGAAAACAGTTATCAGAGCAATCTCAAGTTCAGAGAGACTGGACATCTTCACATAATGGTCCTAATTGAATTCCTACTCAAGAGACTGGAGAAACTGTTCACCTTAGAAGAAAGGTTAGAAGGCTAGATGAAAAATAGATCAGTGGGTCTACACTATTTGGTGAGAAGAAAAAGAAAATGAAACTCTCACTGATGAGAATAGAAAGGAACAGTGTACTATGAATCAAAATGTAGAAAAATTTTAGGAAAAAATTGATTAATATCAATTGTATTTAAAAGTTATAAGAAATCAAGAGAATTGAGGATTAAGTGAAAACTACATTTTTTAATTAAAAGGTAATTGGTGATAATTACATTATTTTGTCATGAGAGGAATGAACTGGCTATTTATTACAGGATGAATTAGAAGCCATGATTATAAATTATTGAAGAAGTAAGATAATAAAAACAGGAGTAAAAAATACGTATGGATCATAGGCATCAAAGGGAGATGAAATCATCTCAAGAATATACACCAAAAAGTAAAATGCTGAAGTACATGCTGAACTATAAATTGAATCAGGAAAATAAAGGAAAAAAATCAAAATGAAAGACAATAATACGAAACAGAATCAGTTAAGAAAGTAGAGTTGTGAGCTGCATAACATTTTGGTCTGCTTACTTGATGTTAGTGCCATAGTATCATAATGGAACTCAAAAATTCCTGGTGTGTAATGGTATAGTGCAAAATATTCCCCATTTGTTTGCAATGAAGCGGATATACACAGACTTAACACACTGCCAGCTATATAAAAGATATCACAGGAGATGACAACTCCTTGTGTGATTCTGCCCTCGAGACCTCCCAGCAGCACGAGACCCAGTGGTAGAAATCAGTGATATTGATCATCTTGGACTTGTGTATTCCCAGCCTAATGTCTGTATTAGTTTTAAGAAAGTTTTACAAGTTAAAAAGCAAAAGTTAAAAAATGAATTTTTGATGTAAAAAATAAAGTTAACAATAAATTTTAAATTTGAAAAAATAAATTGCAACAATAGAAAAAAGCTTTGGAATGGTTATATAAAGATGATATTTTTGTAGAGCTGTAAAATGTTTGAGTTTTAAAATGTGCTATTATAAAAGAGTTTAAAGGTGAAGATTTTTTAAAGTTTATAAAGTAAAATATTTACAGTAAACAACAGTTAACTTATTATTGAATAAAGATCGTTTGTAACGTTTGTGTTCAGAGTTTATAGAGTCTACCATAGGGTACGGTCAATCCTGGGTCTTCACAATCTGTTATCATTCACTCACTGATTTACTCTGAGCAACTTCTAGAAAACTCCATGAACAGTAAGTGCCTTAAACAAGGATATGATTTCTATACTGTATATATTTGTACTCATGGTTGGATGTGTAATCATGATTAGATACACAAATACCACTCTATTACAATTACTTGCAGTAGTCAGTACAGTAACATGCTATACAAATTTGTACCCCAGGAGCAATAATCTATGTCATGTAACCCGGATGTATAGTAGGCTATGCCATTTCTGTTTGTATAACTACACTCTATGCTCAAATGGACGACATTACCTAAGGGCACATTTGGCAGAAGGTATAATTTTCATTAAGTGATGCTTGGCTATACTTAAAAACATATAGTGATACTTCTTAATACATGTAAAATTCTCAGCAGTGATACCATATTTCCAGATTGTATATTTTAAAAGTGCTTTTTTGATTAGGGGGCTGTGTAGCTAAGAAAAACTTTTCCACTTTTAACCTGATTTCCCTATCCTATCACATACATATACACATGTAGGTAAACAGGTAGCAAGTAATCGGTGGGTTAAAGATTGAAAGAAAGCTCCTAATACTAAAGCCCTTGTAAGAAACAACTAGCAGACATTGGAAAGCCGATGGTTTTTTGTTGGTGAAGGAGAATCACCAGAGGTAAAATCTACCTCTTCCTGATACAAGGAGGTAGTCATTGTGCATACATTTGGTAACCAATTCAAATGTTGTGCACTCCAAATATCACCACAGAGGCAAGTAAACATATAAAATATTTTTAACATCAGTTGCACTTTGCCAGAAACTATGTAGTCCACAGGGAGAGTGCCAAGCAAAGAGGTGGAAGGAAAAAAAAAAAAAAGATTTGTAACAGCATTACCATTTTCCCACCTCTCATCTAACTTTATGGATAAATATTAGAAAGGAGGTTAAGAAGGAAAAAAACAAGAATCTAGTTTTACAATTAGGCACCTGAATATAGTTTAAATATAAAAAGTGGCCTGAACCACTCACTGGCAGTGGAAAGACAGCAGGAAGCATCATGCTGATTCGGGCAAGTGTATTACTTTTAGAGTTTACTTGAATATTGTTTCTTCAGCCATCTGGTTCCAACATATATAACTCAGGTCGTTCAGAAGCTTCCCATTGGGCATATGGACACTTCTCATAATAAACCAACCTCCATAATAGTAATAAATTTTTCAATAAACTCAGTTACTGAATTGTTTATTTAGAAGTTAGAAATTTAATTAACACTGAATTACAGGATTGTGGATTAATACTTGACTCAATTAGAAACGTTCATTATATCCAACAGACATATTCCTGGCAATCTATTCTACAAGTTTCCTTTACTATACAACTCAAAAATATATGGTATTTTTACTTAGAATTGTATGATTAATACTATTATTAGCACTTTACTGTTGAAGAGAAAGTGTAAAAATTTCAAGTGGCAGATGGTAGTATATGACATATCGATATAACTCACTGAAAATTTAAGGATCCCAATTTAGCAGTGTAGAAGAGTCAAATAAAAAATGTAACTGAGGTGAAGGTACCTATAATGGAATTCTAAAGTAATAACATATAAGTAGGTAATTTAAAGAAATTTAAAATAGTTTTATTGTACATCAAAAGGTAAGTTAAGGTTTGATCAGGTTTTGGAAACTGAATTTTAAAATATGCTATGTGGGTGTTTAAAATATTAATGAGCTCCCTGAAATATCTGTGTTTCAAATCCTCGGGTGCCGACACGAATATCTTAGAGCGGTTATGAAAAAAGAGGGTGTTGGAGAAGTTGATTAAAGAATATCTAAAGTTAGATAGGAAAAAGAAACTCAAGAGGCTGATTAAACAGCATAATTATTACAGTTAAGGATGATATATTGTACTCTTGAAAAATGCAAAGAGTTGATTTTAAGTGTTCTCGCCACACACAAAACATAAGACTGTGTGAGGTAATGCACATGCTACTGAGCTACATTTAACCATTTTGCAATATCTGCATTTCAACACGTGTACATAAAATTACATAAAATTTTGTCCCTTAAAAAAAAATCTCATTAGCCAATAGGCATTAGAAATTTGAAAAGAGGCTAATTCTTAGACTTTTGAAAGTGTGTGCTTGGTTCACAGTCCCAAAGCCTTCTCAACAAGTGAGCCAGAGGAAATGCTGTGACATTTGAGCGACACTGTAATACGTTCTGGAATCAAATCCCAGATCCACCCACACTGGGTCCCGTGACTCTGCGATGACAGATCAGTAAGTGCGTTGGCCTTGATTTCAGTAAGCAAGATTGCTTTTCATTCTCCCTGTTCACCAAGATAGCTCAGAAAATTTTCTAGGCTGTTCGATGCGCTCGGTGAGCACCATTCCCCACATTTCTCGTTCGTTCTTGAATGATACCCCAAGAGCAGTTTCGTTACTTCAGGAAGCTTCCGACTCAGAGAACTTGCTCGTTCGCTGCCCCTCTGAAAGACCAAGCGCTAGTGCACTGCAGATGGCTGTGGGTCGCCCCATTTATCGCCATTCTCCCCGAAGTCTTAGGTGCTGGTACAAATGCGCCTCCTGGTGCCCAGTATTGACCACACTTGCTGAGCCCTAAAATGAACATGCTGGGGAGTAGTACCGTACTCCTTCTCCCACCCTCCTCCCACTTGACCATTTCTCACAAAACTCTGAACACGCTTCTCTTACCTCACGAAAGTTAATTATATACAATAACTCATCCATTTAAATTAATTATTTCTAAGCAAAAACAGAACACGGTATAGTTGCTCTGCTCTGGTGTGAATTTATATTTTCATGTTCGTTGCTTCAGATCATGTGAAATAACAAGGAAGAGACTTAATGGGGAGGGTTTTAGACAAATTCTCTAGATTGGGAGCTACATTCCAGGAAATTACTCTAACATACTTAGAGTTTAGGCATCTTCTCAAAGTGACTTGATTTTCACATGTTTTTAAACAAAGGCTAAAATGCTCTTTCTATGTAAATAGTATTTTGAATACCAAATCTACATTATATTTTCAAACTTGTCATAGTGTGTGGAGACAAGTTTAAGACTTATTAACAAAAATAATAATGATTTTCTAATTTAAGCTACTTTGTATAAGCAGCGGTAGGCCTCATATTTAAGAAAATATATTTATCATTTCTGATAAACAGAAAGCAGCTCAGTTCAAAATATATGAATCATGTCTATGTATTAATCTTGCATATGTGTAGGATGGACATACAATCTCGAATCCAAACTCTGATACATTGAGAGGAAAAGCATGTACTATTTATCATGGAATGGAACAACCACCATAAAATTCAGGTTGTCCTGAGCAAAAGAATATATATACACACATATATATACATATATATACATATACATATATACACATATACATATATACACATATATATACATATACATATATACACATATTTTATGTATATATAATTTTGAAGTGTTCATAACTTTCAAGCAAGGACCACAACAATGATGATTTCATAACATTTCCCCTCATTCAACTAAACCATTATTAATGAGACAGAATTGATTTAATAACATTATTGTTTATGAAAGCAAGAAAAAGAAAATAAAATGTCATATAAGGTCTAAATCAATGACCAAATATATCCTAACAGATGAAATTTAAATATGCTAAAAATCCATACCTTAAAATTAAGGAAATACCATATCATAATTGTATTATTATATTACATGATGTTAAGTTAGCAAGTAACTTAGGACAATAAGAAACTTATAATACATATTGAGAAGGCATTTCAATAGCATGACATTTATTCCTAGCAGAAATAGAAAATAGAAGAAATATTTCCGTGTTAAAATACATCATTGTTAAATCATCACATTGCAAGTGTGATATTTAATAATGTAGTACTAAAGGTACGATAAAAGATATCTTTTTGTTCTCATATTTGTGGAAATACAACTAGGAAAGAGCTCTGGTCTTCATCTCCACCTTGGGTTTGCATCCTGGCACCAGTATAGATTCTCTAGTCTTTTAGCGCAGACACGGATGTACAGGGCCAGATGTATATGAGCTCATGGGCTCCCAGGCCTTGATTGGATTTTTGGGTCTCCAGGGCAGACAGACATTTTGCACTCTCCTGCATTTGGCTTGTGTGTGTGAATGTTGTAATTTGTAAATATCCTGTATTAAATCTGCTGTCTTGCAAACCATTGACTCTAGAATCCACTGACTAACATAAAAAGTGATACAATTTTTTTAATGTGATAAACTTTCCCAACAATAGGGTCTTCACAACAGGTATGTAATACTCATCTGAAGTGATCTATTCAATCAAATATGAAAATAAGAAGATAAAAAGGAAGTACTTTTGGTTTCCCATTTGGAACTAGATTAATAATATTCAAGAACACACTGTATTTCCTCTCTTGAGATAGTAATCTGGATTCTCTAGAGCCTACAGAAAAACCCAGGATTGTTTGGTTCCATCAAGTAGCAGAGTAGCAGGTTACTGGTTTCAGTGGAGTGGATTTCTGAAGAGATTTTCCTCTAGGAATACTGATGGGTCTTCCACATGAGGATGGAAAATAGTGCCGCAAATTGAAAATATAAGTTTTTCCTGCACACATAATAAACCAACCACAACCTTTAGCGAGGAGTGAGGGTTGGAAAAGTGATCCACTAAATACATAGAAATGGCCAAAAGACAAATTATAAGTTTTCCCTACCAGGGGAAACACAAATGCTGACTGAATATTTGAAAATGAGGCTAATTACCAATTCTCTAAATACCATTTAGACCACATCTTTTCATAAGAAAATAGTTATTAACAATGTTTAAAATGTGAGATTGTCAACATCAGAGTTATACTAACAATTGCAGCTCCTTGGGTCTTCGTGGACTGAATTAACTTTGGTTGGTGTGTGAGGATGCTAATGACTTCTCTCTTCATCTGCAGGTTCTGAAATAATTGTGAAATAGTCATGGGAGGTAAAAAATTAAAATATCAGTCTTATTAGAGAGTATTATCTGTAATGAAATAAAAGTAGCACTCTCTTACAGACTAAATTGTGTACCTCAAGAGCTTATGTGTTGTGGTTCCCTAACTGGATATAACTGGTGTCTTTAGGAAAAGAATCCAAAATGAAGAGAATGTGAAGATACAGTGTAAATGTATATTGAAGCCAAGGAATACCAGAGGAGAGAAACATAGAATGAATTCATCCTGATTGCTCTCAGAAGAAATCAGCCATGTCAACACTTAGATTTTGAAATCATAAGAAAGTTTCTCTTGTTTTTGCCACCTGGAATGTGCTCATTTGAATGGACCACCCTAGGAAACTAATATTCTACTTTTCCTATACTTATTCATGACCCTTAAATTAGTTTAGAAGATAAGATTTTCATTTAGGTGGATCAGTGGGAAAAGTGTGGTTTTCTTCTTTTCCTGTCAAGTATACAGTGGTAAAAATCCAGAAGAAGTTTATGCTTGGCAGTTTAAACTCAGAGGACATTCCTATTGAATACAAACTAGTAAAACCTCAGTCACTAATTGCACTAGTTCAGACTACAAGTATTTCAAACTCTGTCTTTTCACCAGTATATTTAAGAAAAGATCTTCAAATGATGAATACCTGTTGAATGAAAGTGAACATCTGGTCTCATATCTGGCAGTATTATGCTGTTTCACCAATTCAAAAGACATTTCAAAGGGCATTCCAAAAATTCATGTGAAAACAGAAAAGACCCAGAATAGCCATTTTTACAATACCTGATTTCGAAATACACTACACAGCCATAGTTTCAAAAGCAGCATGGTACTGGCACACAACAAACAGACTGACGCAGAAACAATCCCACACTGCTACGGACTTCTAATTTTTAACAAAGCTGCCTAACGCACACATTGGAGAAAAGACAGCCTCTGTAACAGATGGTTTTGCCAAAACCGAATATCCATATGCAGAAAATTGACACTAGATCCCCATCTCTCAACCTGTAACAAAAATCAATTGAAAGTGGATCAAAGACCCAGACATAAAACCTGGAACTTTGAAACTGTTAGAAAAAAACATAATGGAAACATTTAAAAACATGGGTGCAGGCCACAACTTTCTGATCAGGACTCCAATGTTACAGGAAATAATAGCAAGAATCAACAAATAGGATCACATCACATTAAAAAGCCATGCAGCCAAGGAGCAAAAAGAGAGCCTGGAGGATGGGAGGATGTTTTTGCCAGCTACTCTTCCAAATGAGGATTAAGAGCCAGAATACATACAGAACTCAAAAATCTTAGTATCGAAAATGAAAAATCTTGATCAATAAATAGACAATAAGAGATATGTTTAGCAAATTTAGCCGTCATTGAAATATAAATCAAAACTACATTGGGATTCTGTATCATCCCAGTCAAAATGACTGTCATGAAGAATAGAAAGAACAATAAAAGTCAGAGAGGATGAAGAGAAAAGGCACCTTTTACAATGTCAGTTTGAGTGTAAATTAGTAAAGCACCTGTAGAAATCAGGATGGAAGGAAGTTCCATAAAAATTTTAAAATAAACCTCTCATTTGATCTAACTATAATCACTCCCCAGTATATTTCCCAAGTAATTAAAGTCAGTATGCTACAGAGATACCTGCCTACTCATGTTCATTGTGACACTATTTAAAATATCTAAGCTATGAAAATAACTAAGGTATCTGTCACTAGATGAATGGATAAACAAAATGTGGTGCATGTTTGCTGTGGAGTATTATTTGGCCACGAAGAATGATACCATGTCACTTGCAGAAAAGTGTGTGGAACTGGAGATCACGATGTTATTCAAAATCAGCTGATCTCAGAATGTCTAACTATGCATATTTTCTTTTCTATGTGGAATCTAAAAAATAGACAGAGAAAGAGAGAGAGATGAGTGAAAATATAAGAAAAGTGAATGGAGGTTAGAAGTGATCAAAAATTTTGTGTCATATGTATGTACATGTATTCCAAAACGAAATCCACTATTCTATATAACTAAAATGCAATAAAAAAGAAACCCACGTACTTTTGACACAAAGGACAAATATTTTAAATATTTTACTAAGTAAAAGCTGAACTAGGTTAGTCTGATATTTCTTAAACACGTTTTTCTCCCACACAATTACAAGTAGCAGCAAGAGGAAAATTGTTCTCATGAGATACATTGTGTTCTTTAGTCAGTTATAATGCCATTTGTCTGATCCCACAACCATCAGCTTCAATGTTATGCATAAGTATAAATTTATATATATAATTTTTATTTAAATATAGCATAATGGACCCTTTAAAATGGTATATTCTAACAGAAGATCAAATAATATGAACTTTAAGTTCTGCAGAGTTATTATATTCTTAAGTCTTTGTCAAATATCAATCACTGTGTAATTAATATCTGATAGTTGACTTTCTGGTAGTCTTTACATCTATAATCTTTCACATTTATAATTTGCCTGTCCAATCAGTTATGTATGATGCAACATTTTGTTTCAAATATTGCTTTCATTCATATATCTATCATATTTAAATTATATATGTATTACATACATAATACTATAGACTATAAATATATAATCACTATAGAAGTCACAGTGAGTAACACTTTTAATACCTGATATTTGCATAATAGTGGGGTATGCCTTTTCTATGATTTTACTCATTGAAATATGACAAAGATATATTAACTCTTACATTTAAAACCAAGGAAACTAGAATTTAGAAACACTCAATAAATTGTTTAAGATAGTAGTAATAAATTTAGGATCTTGGAAGCAAGACAATCTGACCATATTAGTTGTCATATATAATAATTTATTTTACTATCCCTGTCCCTCCTGCTTTCCCTCCCTTCCTTCCTCATCCCTACTTTTTCTCTCTGATCTCTCTTTATGTTTCAATAATTACCAAATAAGAGCTCAAATTGCTGTTAATCCTTAGCTGTTTCCACTGTCCTGTGACACACCGTCCCATGTAGTCTCCATACTTTGTCTTTGAGCCATTACACAACCATAAGCAGATGTGTACATGTATATATTAAATATTAATAACTGTGTGGTCTTTTGGTGTGGTTTAAAAATTGTATAACAAGAGAAAAAGCATCAAAAGAGTGTCTACATAGTAACTACACTAAATGAAAATACAACTCGGTTACTGGATTCGACAATACGAACATTTTTTATTGACTAGATGATCTCCCTCCAAGTCATGGTTACTGTTAATGCTCTCACTATTCAGCGTCAACTAGCACATATGTACTCACTTAACTTGATATAAAAATGCTTAACATAGCTGAAAATAATATTAATGATAAACAATAAAAGTTTTATTTTAAAAGAAATACAACTTGTTCTACAAATGTGTTTAGGACTTTTGGAGGGGTGCGCAGTTAACTTAGTAATTAGAACAATCAATACAAATTTTTTTGTAGAATACTTATTAATATTTCCATAAAATATATTTCCAGAAATATTTTATTAGTTGTAACTAGTAAATGATTGATTTAAAAAATATTAGTAGTACATATTTGTGATTGCTAATGAATACATTCACCATGGCAGGTTGATATATAGATTTTACCCTTTTTCCTCTCCTCCTTCCCCTCCTTCCTTTCTCCCTTCGTCTAGGTCTCCCTTCCATCTGCAAAGTATCTATGTCCCTCTTTACTACCATCTATTTTTTATGTTGCTCTTTAAGTTATTTGTATTTTGTGTTTCTCATATGAGAAAAATCATTCAATCATTCAGGTTTTTTTTTTTAGTAGAAAAGTACAGGGGTAATCTATTTTCACAGGTACGAAATTATTTTACATAAATTTCAAATTGCTCCATATACAATGTGGGATGAAAAGATATGGTGAATGTCTAAAGATTAATTTTAAAAATTAATTATAGTAAAAGCTCCAATGCCATTAATCTACCTCAAAATACTGTCTCTTATTTTGAACACAAATCTCCATTGTTCTTGCCACTCTCTGAAGCAGTTCTGGAAGTCAGCTTCAAAAAAAACCCTGCCTTTCTGCTGGATGGCACTGGGCAATGGAATTAACCATATTTTTTTACTCCACCTCATAAAATCATTCAGAAAGAGCACTTCCAGAACTGCCTCAGAATGTGAGAAGAGCAACAGAATAAATGTCATAAGATTGTTCAGAATAATGTGACTGAGAGGGTAAAAGAGAAAAAAAAAAACAAACAACAACTTATGGTTTAAAGTAGAATGCTGTAATAGTTACCTTTCTAGAGCCAATGGTTTTCAAGAGAGCAGATTTAGTACAGGGCACTAAGCCACAAGCCAAATGTAGGAAGAGTGCTGAATGTTTATCTAGGCACTGGAGACCCTAAAGAGCCAATCAAGGAACTGGGAGCCAACGGCACTGTTCCACGTACATTCGCGTCTGCACTAAATGTCCAAAGAAATCTTTATTGGGGCCAAGATACGATGCTCGCAGCAGAGATGAAGACCAGAGCTCACCTGAAACAAACAGCAGCCAACTTAGAATAAAGCAAGGCCCCAAACTCCTTTTGTGAGGAGAACACCTGAGTCCCTTCTAGAGAACCAGCCACAAAAGAGCTTTCCTGGGAAACAGTGGCAACTAGCTTCCGCTCTGTTCTCCTTCCTGTCCTATCGAAAACAGTCCTCGTGGATGTTCTAAGCCCACAACCACACCAACTCAGTCCAGCTGGGCACTTCTGTGCAAGGTGACTGTATCAGTCTACCACAAATGCCTTTACGATCAAAATTTGATGAAACTTTACAAAACTACTCCAACATTTAATCTGAACTGCATTTGGTAAAGAAAAACATCTTGTTAAAATTGGACTGCATTGTCCAGTCAATAATTTAAAACGTTTGAGTGGTAATATTTATCGCTAGCTGTCAAGAATAACTATATATGATCCATTTAGTATTGGTGGGGAAAATGAATCAATGTTAAGCACAGTTGATTGTAAGAGTCCCTGTCTACTTATTATTAAAATGTACTTATTTGAAAGAAGGTGTTATAAATATAACTTTTTAAATTGAAGGGAGGGATAGGGAAAGTGAAAAAATCAAAGACATATCATGTACAGGTACAAATTAACTTTGATGAACATGATCGTTATGTGTACCTAAAATGCACCAATAAATCTTCTTGATTCAATAAATGGAAGATAATACTTAAAATGTGTGCTGGTAAGACTAAAAACTTTTAAATAACTTTCATAATAAAAATACTGGATTTTTCATTACAAATATGAACAGCTACAAATGCATCTAGAAAGACTGGATCGAGGGTTGCCATGGAAACGCTGTTCTGGGAAAGACATTTTCCAACATGTGTTCCCAGTCAATTCAATATTATGTAATAATAGAAGGCCATTGCCAAAAAACAGGTCTTTTCATACTAGATATTGAAAGTGATGGACTAGCATTTATTTTCCATGTAAAAATGAAAAAAAAAACACATTTTTAAGGGGACAGCAAAAGTTTAGATTCCCATATTAGTAATGTTATTGGCAGAAAATATAGCAAAAATTAATATTTTCTATTGTGTACCATCGAATAGTTTTATATATATATATACTACGGAAATGTAGTCATATATATGTAATGGGTTATACTTGATTTTCTTATTAACTTGTATTTAGAATTTTTAACAAGGGAGTTCAAACTGCTGCAAAATTTTCAATAACATTTTGGGATGACCATTATTCAGTATATAATTTTAACCTGAGTGATGTACACAATGGTAAGTAATAAAATTAACTTTTATATTCCTAAACTCCAGTTATTGATTTTAAACCATTTAATATAACCTACTCTAATTCTTAAATTTTCATAAAAAATTCCAGATGATGATTTTTGAGCACTCTTTTAATGAATTAGGCAAGTGTTTATCAATTTCTTTTTATGCATCATCTTTGGGAAGAAAATCGTTAATAATTACAATGTTATTGAAAATTTATATATGATGCATAATGGGTAGATGGGGAATAATAATAATGATGATGATACCTAATCTATATTGATGATTTGCTGTGTTACAGGCAGTTTGATTAACACTTTGTTAGCCCCCATTCAATCTTATGAGATTTTATTAATGTACATAACTAGAAAATCTAGACTCAGAAACATTTATAGCATGTCTAATAAGAGGATGAGGTGTTAGAGATGGAATTGGAAAAACAATTCAACTGACATTAAAGGTGACGCTTATATCATGGATAAATACTGCTTTTCAGAACAATGGACTTTGATTATTTTAGCTGAGTCTAGCTTCAAATAGGATAAGACATTAATTGAAGTTTTAAAACAGAAGTGAGAATTCAGCAAACAAAAGTTGTAATGAGCAGCAAAATCAGAAACACATTGTATAAATTTGGCACATTATTCATCAACATTGTGCTATTTGACCAAATAATTAGTAGGTACATATTTCAAAATAAAGGAAATAGAAGTGTACAGGTGTAGTTTCATTTTAATGTTTAAATAAAATTATGCACATAAAGAAAACATATGCAAATAAGGAAACTAGCACTATGTAGATATAGTTACATTTTAATGATTAAATAAAATTGTGTATATAAGGAAACTAGCCCAAAGTCCCAACAGAATACACTTAAAATTTAATGTCCTGTCTTAGTAAAGAACTGTAAAAATATGTAATTAACTTTTTAAAGTCTACAAAAATGATTGATTATGTAAAGAAAGTTCACTGCCTATGGGATGTCAGATTTTATTGTAATCCACAGTAAGTTCTGATTTATGTTATGAACGATATACTATAAACATCACTCACTTACTGATCCTACTATTACTGTGGCTCATTTCTATACAAAGTTATAAGGTGCGATATGCTATGGTTATGGGTTAAATTATAACCCTTAGAAAGGAAACCAGGAAGTCTTAAACTCCAGTATCAGAGAATGTGATCTTGTTTGGAAATAAGGCCACTGAAGATTTAATTAGTTAAAGTGAAGTGATACTAGAGTGCATCACAATTTAGTACATACTATTTTCTTTCTAACCCTAAGAAGACCGTGTGAGGAGACAGAGTGCTCTGTGTGCTGGCAAATACAGAACTTGGAGTTAAGAAGTCTCAGCCTAAGAAATGACAATAAACCACCAGAAATCAAAAAGAAGCAATGAAGGATTTTGCTCCAGCAATCAGAGGAAGCATAACCTTGTGGGCACCTTGATTTCAGACATCTAGTCTCCAGAACCATAAAGCAACGAATCTGGGTTGTTTAAGAATCAATCTTCCAATATTATTTTACAGCTCTATGTACTATGTGTAGTGCCTGGATATGGATATGAAGTATAACATATATCTGCATGTTGATTGCTGCGGCTTGGGTATGGCTGGAGTGTGTTTCCCGGGGAGGGGTTTGTGCATTGGGAACATGACTCTTGGTGTGGGCATGGTGGACAGGGTGAGGCCTAGTGGGAAGTAACTAAGTCACTAGTGATGCTTTCCTTAGAAGAAATTGGCATAGTTTTCATAGGATGCGGCTCAGTTTTCATGAAAGCATTGTTCTAAAAGTACCAGCCTGAGTACTGAATTTTTCTCTAGTTTTTGTGTGATCTTTCACCTTCAAACATGCACCCAATATTATGCCATGTGTCTTCATTACTGTCCTGTGGCTGAGGCACAAAACCCGACACTCACAACTCTAAGGAAGAAAGGTTTACTTTGCCTTACAATTTGTAGAGGTTTCAGTACATAGTCAGCTGGTTCCAAGGCAGGATGACATGGCACAGAGGCTGGCGGAGGAGAAAGACCTGATGGCACGGCGATGGGAGGCAGAAAGAGACCAAGAGAGGAGAGAGTTAAACCCTTCCACTTAGCTACAAACTCATGAATGGACTAACCCACCGGCGAGAGTCCAGAGCCCCGTCCATGTGAGGTCTGGGAAGAACTTCTAGATGTAAATCCTAACTGTACACTGAGCGGGCACGCAGCTAAAAGGGCCTTGCCAGAGCGGCATTGGGCTCTTCGGCTTCTCCACCTCCACCTTCGAACAAAATAAATCCTCTTTTTTTCAAATTTCCAATCCTTAGGTATCTCATTATAAGATTAATGCAACAATTCTCTCCTCAAAACTAGGTAAGGTAGAAACATTTCCCAACTAATTTCACATTGTTTTACCCAAACACCAAAACCAAACTGAATAACTAAATTATAACTTTAGATTCAAATTTACAATGATGAGGCTCCTTAGGGACTGGTAAAATTAATATCAGAAGTGTATGATCATACCTCATACTGGAAAAATGAGGTTTCTAAAAACATACAGTATTTTATACTTCAAAACATCTAGAAGTGAAGATTTTAATTGTTCTTACTACAAAGAAGTGATAAACAGTTTGGTGTCGGATAAACTGATTAACTTGATTTGATAACTCCAGAATGTATACGCAGAAATATCACATTGTGCCCCATAAATATATATAATTATTTTTGTCAATTAAAATAATTTTAAAAATCAAAATAAATAAAAAATAGGTACCAGAAAATACAAACAGGGGTCAATTCCTCTCTTTTTGAAATAGTTGTTCAAGTCCTTAACAGTGAGCAAATGAAAATCAGCTAGATAAAAACATCATACATCATGGAGTTTATACTATGAATGCAAAATTTGTTCAAAGACGGCAAACCAACTAATATAAATCAGCTTATGCACAGAATAAATGAAAAAGGCATAATGCAGTTTAGATGATGCTCAGAATAGGGTAAAGGAGAGATGAAAATCATCTAGTACTTATAATATTTCCCATAATATGTAAGAATAGTATAAATATGAATGAAAATTTTAATTCACTTTTTTCTTCTCATAAGTTATACAGGTAAAATAGTATCCAATACAGAGAACCGGGAGAATTTTTGTTCATTGTTAAAGAGTAATTGAGATAATCTTTGCACTTAATAGCCACTATAAGTTATCTAAAGTTCTTACTTAAAAATTATTTCAGGTGTACATTATAAATTTCATATAAATTATGTTTGCTACCATACAAGTAAAAATAAATTCGCTAAAATATTAGCAAATTCAAATTAAAAGCAAAATTTTCTTCTTCTGTATATTTGTAATCTCTTTTTAAAAGTTTTTATTAGTACATTTTTGCAATACATAATGTTTATGTTCATTATGTGGCCTTGGTATATGTATATAAATTAATTTTTTATACACTACCACTTCCCTCCCTCCACCTTCCCTCCATTTCTCTATTTCTTCATCTTCTTCCCTTCTGAAAAAAGATCTATCTCCCTGTTTCCTATTATCTATCTTTTTATTTTGCCGATTATTTATATTTTGGACTTCTCATATAAATTAAATCATGTTATAATTAAGCTTATGTATCTGATTTATTTCTCTTTATATGGTCTCAAATGACTCAAGTTTATCCTTCTTTATGGTGCAGTAGTACTCCATAGTGTATAAATAACATATTTTCTTTATCTATTCATCTGTTGTTGGATATGTAGTATACCTCCAAGATTTAAATATTATGGGTCGTGCTGCTATAAGTATTAGTATGGAGGTATCACTGAAATAGGATGTCGTTTACTGCTTTGAGCAGACACCTAGAAGGGGATAGCTGCATTTAATGGAACCTCTAGTTTTAGCTTTTTGAAGACTGTCCATACTGATTTCCATAGTGGTTGTACTTGTTAACATTTCCACCAACAATGTAGAAGGCTTCCTTCCTCTCTACGGCCTCATCGGTGTTTGTTATGTTTTGATTTCTTGATGGCAGCCATTCCTTCTGGAATAAGATTGAATCTCAGTTTTGTTTTAATTTATATTTCTCTAACAGCCAGAGATGTTGAACATTTCTTCCAAGCAGTTATTGGTCATTTGTGCTCCTTCTGAGAAGTAACATATATTTGTAATCTTGAACTAACTCTATTGTTCATTTCGGTCATTCTATTTAATTTTAAAGCTGTTTTTGAACTTGAGGTTATTCAAATGACAAAGTTGAATTAATCTGTTTCTCATATTTAGATAGCACTAATTATTGCCCCGTGTGAGCATTAGTTATACACAAGCCTTTTTCTCATTAGAACGTAGGTTTCAAAACAGCAGTAATGCTCTCTACTGCAACATTTTACTCACCAATAACTCTTGCAAAATTATTTTTTACTCATTCACTATTCCAACTTATTTTTATGTATTTAATTTTTGAGACAGGGTCTCACTATGTAGTTTCGGCTGACCTTGAACTCAGTGTATAGCTCAGGCTGGCCTTGAACTCAAAGGGATCCTCCTGCCTCAGCCTCCCGAGTGCTGGGATTATAGGCCTGCACCACCGTGCCTGGCTTCTTTACTCCAACTTATTGAAACAGTGTTCGTTTTGAATTTGAGTAATTTTCTTAACCTCTTTTGGCCTTGATTTCTTCATTTATACAGTTTCTATCTCAAGTAGTCATTAAGAGGACTTATAGCTAAATACATGTAGTATTACTAATAACAACAACTAAGATTTAGCACAGACTGTTTACCAGGCTCTATCTTACTATGGTTCTATGCATTTAATCACCTAAACAGTATTGAGGCAAGAGTTTTATTGTTTCTCAATACAAAGATGCAAAACTGAGGCTCAGAGTGATTGGTTCAAGGTCATGGAGCTATACAGTGAAAAAACTGGAATTTAGATCTGGAGTCATCTGACATTTCTTACACTCTTAATGATGTGTAGAGTCCCTCAGTGAGAGTCTGAACATAAACTACAAGGTAAGTGTCAGACTCCCTTACAGGGGAAACAGGGGAAAGTTAACATGCTGCAAAATGAACTCTTTTAAACTGCACATGCATGAACCGTAGACAGCCAGTGTGCCTGGCACACAGGAAGTTATTTCTGAATGTTAATATTATTTTATACTTTATTATTATTTAAGGAAGTTAACTGAGTCATATTTGCACACACTATATTTTCAGTCTTGGTCTCTGTTCCAAGTGCATTCACTCTTAGGACCAAAAAAATGAAGAACATTTATTGAACGTTTCAATTCCTTTCATGTTATACATAAAGAGTAAAATAGACTCAGCCTTTCTGACTAAGGCCACTACAACAGATTACCTTGCTTTTATTTTTTATTAGTTTCCTTGCATATATAAAGTAAAAATAAAAAGGATTCACTTATGTAGGACATTTTCCCCCTACCTATTAACACCTGTGGCAGCAGATAGTCTTATTATCCAAGTTGTAGATTTTAGCTTCCTTCCCACGTTTCCCATCGCTGATCATTGAGTCACAGAATATTTTCTTTATTCATCATACTCTCGTTAATTTTTACATCATCCCAGGTTGTGCTCAAAGGAGACATTAAGAGCTGAGCATTAAACCTGAAAGCTAATAAACTCAGATATCTATTTTTGCCAAATGGCATGTCATTAAAATAAGGACACTACAATTTTATGAAAGTAGATGTAGACTTATAATATTATTTTTTAGGTTGTAAACTCAAAATAATTCTAAGGACAGAAAGAGGCTTGATGGACAGTAAACAAGCTTCGGAAGTACATAGAATTGGCAGCGATCCTTGTTCTTCTACACCTTCACTGTGCGATTCTTAAAATACGACCTTATTTTGACATGCCTCCTTTTCCCAGTCTATAAGATGGGTTAATAAATCTCTACTTACATGTTTTGAGGATTAGAGATAATGTGTACAACGACTCACTCTATACACAGTAGCTACTATGGCGTAAATTTTGTTACTCTAAGTATATCCATTGATACACTCTTTGGGCTTTTCACTTCTGTGTTCATTTTAATAAACTGATTAGAGAGTTTGGAAATAATTATTTTAATAAAATAAAATGTTATGTTAGTATTTTTATATCAATTAATAGTTTTAATTTCTGTCACTCATCCTAGTCCTCATCTTTATCCTCCTCAGCCTCATCCTCGTGTCTGCTTCTGTTAGGCTAAGGAAAATCCACAAGGATTCATAAATCTGCTTGAAAGGCTTACTGTATAGAAGCTATTAATATTTTATTAGCAACATTACTGCAGCTGTCTTTACAAAAAATTTAATCTTAAAAGAAATTTTTGATAGATTTTTCTCCATTAAACAATGTATGATATATCTATTTTCGTTTTTTCTAATACGGCTTTTAACTTCAGCTCCATCATTGGATTTAGAAAGGAGCATTCCATCACTTTTAATGGAAATAACATTAAATATTGTAGAGCGATGACTTTGATGATACTTTCATTAATTGAAGGTTGCCATAACAACTGAAGGTCTACACTCACCACTTCATAGTTACAAAGGAACTAGCTGTCCTGTTTCACCTTTATTATAATTCTTAACACTTGCACATGTGTGGCATGCCTAATTTACCTCAAGATGATACTGAGGTGTAAAGGATATGATAAAAAATGCAAAACAGTGTGCATGATTACGTCCATTTTTTACCACAGGTGTCACAAGTTAGCTCACCTTTTTCTAGCTGAATGTCACGGGAGGTATTTACTGTTTTCAGGCACATAACCGTACTCAGGCAATGCTCCTAAAATTCAGAGATTATGAGATTCTCTGAATTTGCTACTTACGAATTGCTTTACAACTCAGCCAAAATCTAAGTACATTTTTTACTATGTAATATTTTCATATTTGTTGAGTGAATAATATGGTAGAAAATAAAGTAAATAAGGAATTTATCTTGCAGAAAAAGTAATTCTCGCTAGAGGGTAACGAAAACTAATGCTTCTAGGTACCTGGAATGGTGGCAGTCGCTGTGTATCTTAGGCACCAAAAGCTTAGGCAAGACATGCATTCGAACGTATAATTGTGTACAGTACCCAATAGATAAGAATATACTCTGAATCTAAATTCCCATTCTGATCAGCTGATTTGAAATTTAACCTCAGCCCTTTCAAGGTTTTTCTCTCCTATACATATGACTGGTAATGATATTTGCTGGCACACACACACACACACACAGAGTATTAAAAATTATGAAACGAAAATGCTTTCTGTAGTTTTATTGTGATCTAATACCCTCTTTTACTCAAGAAATTTGCTACTTGCTATTAGCCAACTGTAATACTCCTATTACAAGAATATTCATTTAGTTGGGAATTTTAGTAATACTGAACTGAATATGAAAGTAAAGTTTTGTTTCATCATATGCACTTTTGTTCAGCCAGTTTCCAGAGGACCCAAATTCTTCTCACCCCCTAAGCCTACCTGACTTTGCTTCAGCTTGTTTTGAGGAGGAACATTGTTTCAAAACAGTGGTATTTTCACATGTGTGAAAATATTCCCTTTTTCCTTGCTTTAGTTCCATGGGACATGCTCTTCTCTTGATTTAAATGGTGCTCACTTCAGTGTGATGAAGGCTATTTCTAGACAGATCTGAGCAGGAAGATGAGGGCCTCCTGCTTTCTTTTCCTGGTCTATGGGGATGATATCTTGTGGGAGGGGCCAGTGACCAGCATTTGTTGGAGGAAATTTATTATCAGAAAACACAACTGCTATGCACAAGGTTCCTCTTCCCTGGCCAGCCCCCACTTGCAGGGTAGAAGCAGCACCCTGGACATGGCAAGCCTAAGACACCGGGCTTCGATGGATCTCACTTCCACTTGGCTCACAGGATGGGAGTTTTGTGCCAGGCGAGCCAGATTAGAAGATAAAGGACTCCATCATCATCCGGTTCCTGGCTGATAGAGCTGAGGTGTCACTTTGGGAGAAGCAGGCCATCGTACTTACCTTGGCTTTAGTCAGCTATACTAGAGAAGATCTGTCCCAGAAGACTGAAAGGCTGCTAGACCAGAAAATTCTCTGATTCTCTCTCA
The DNA here is from genome assembly GCA_004026905.1 of Hystrix cristata. NCBI lineage: Eukaryota > Metazoa > Chordata > Mammalia > Rodentia > Hystricidae > Hystrix > Hystrix cristata. Next base: position 95,192 of record PVJO010002120.1, on the reverse strand, counting down.
GGGAACTGAGTGTATCTCAGTGGAGCTCGCAGAAGTTCAAGCTAAAGGGTCTGTCAAAACCATAAAGATCTTAGTAGCAAGAAATTAAAAAGAGGTTGGTCACTTTGTAATAACAATAAAGGAAATGGAAAACAAGTAAAAATTTAAAAAGAGAAAACAAATATTTGAGACATCCAACAAAAGCCCCCCAGGAATTGAAGCAATATCTCAGTTTGATATAGAACTATTCATGTAAAAGTTTTTATCTTAAATGATGTTAAATTATGGAGGAATTTTTACCCTCAGAGTAATACCAGCACAATAGAATGGCCATTTACTACCTATTGATTAGTGGAGGCTAATGTCTGGTTTTGATACCAATAAAGGCAACCACACACAAGTCTTACACAAAGAATTCAGGGTCATTCGAGTTCAGATAAAATCGCAGTCAGCAAGGGGAATTAGAAGCGGGATCAGGCAACCCACATGGACAGCAATGTGGTGCTTGAAGGTTGATATTACAGCTTTCACAACATATTTTTAAAGGACTTTGGTGAAATGGTCCAGCCAAAGCATTAAAATAATAAATACACAAATAGCAAAAAACCCCGGGGAAGTCAGTATACGACATCGTAATAATGCAAAAATTTAAAAGGCCCAGTTGACAATTAAAAATGTGAAGAATGTGAAATGAATATTTATGTAGTTGGTTTAATATTTCCCATTAATTTAACAGTTTTCTGTTCATTTGCTTTTTCTTTAACTGTCTTCTGTCTCTTTCTGCCTTATATTGTTTTAACTGAATATTTGACATGATTTTATTATATCTGCCTACTTCGCATATCAACAATATTTCTTTTTAAAATATTACTTGGTTTCCATGGTTGAAATATGCCTTTTTAACTAATGTAAATCATCTTCAAATAAGAGTACAGTATTTCACTTGCAGTCCAGGTGTCCAGAGTCTTCTCCATTCCTCCCTCTCATCCTTAATGCCATCACTGTTTCGCAGGAGGGAGAGAGCACCTCTCTGGTCCCGCCGCCACTTCTTATGTAGGTTCTGCATTTAGATCTAAAAAAACAATTAATACAAGGGCCAATTTCCAATAAAAACATCAAAGTTTTATTAAATTTACACACACGTGAAGATCTGCCCAACAGACTGGTCTGAAGAAATAAATGATCAACAGATAGTGCTTTCCTACTTTTTACACAAAGAACAGTAAACGGGTGAAGGAATGACAGGAGAAATGGCTCTTTGAATTAGGGCAGTAAATTCTAGAGATGCTACAAAGAGATATATTGTGTGAAGGGAGCAGGGCTAAAAGCTAGCAAAATGTAAGGACTACTTTAAAGAGTTGCTTATTCAGGTTCATTGTAACCCCACACTAGTCTCTGGTGGTCAAGGCTATGTGCCAGGGTGGATATAGGAAAGATGTCCTCTCAAGAGAAAGTTTGTGACATGCTGCTTGGAGGAAAAGACAGGTCAAGTGGTCTTTGCTGAAGTTCCACAGAAATGACTTCAGCTGGAAATGGTCAATATGCCAACTCGACATATTTTGAGGAAATTTTAATTCCTTCATTGCTGTTCATTTAACTTAACTGTATCGTATAATCACCTAAATATATTAGGGCAGCTTTGTTATTTTAAACTAAGTTATCTTTTCTATTTGTTAACAGTAAAAGAATTTGGTATTTCATTTGACATCATTTATTCCTTCTCTGGTGCTTTTTCTTTCTCCATGTAGATCTCATGATCTGACATGTCATTGTCCTTGTTGATGACAAATGAATTTTGTCTTTTTTACTTACAATATTTCCTTTTCTTCTCTCTGCTCGTATTACTCCTCTGCCCTTGATGACAATACACTCTTTCTAGTATAAATTGTATTATTTTGAGTTCTCCAGAAGAACGGAACCAGTCAGATCTACAGAGATGTAAGAGGCGATTTATTGTAGAAATGTCTCACATGATTATGGAGACTAGTAAGTGACACATGAAAGAAACAGTTACACAGACTTTAGTGTTTAATCACAGATATTTAAAATCCTTTAATAATTCTAATATCTCTATCAATTTTGAGTTTATGTGTCTCTTCAGAGAAAGTTTGTGACATGCTGCTTGGAGGAAAAGACAGGTCATTTGCTGTCTTTTAAGAAGCCTTATAAATTTTTGTCAAAAACTGGATGTCTTGGTTACTTTTCTCTCATTGCTGAGACAGAACATCGAACACACAGAGTTAAAGGGCAAAAGATTTATTTGGCTTGTGATTTGTTGAGGTTTTAGTTCACAACTGGCTGACTCCAAGGCAGGGTGGCAGGTCAGACAGGCAGAAAGCAGCAAGGCAAGCAAGAGACCTAAGCAGCTTCTTTCTACCCCTTATATCTTATTCGGCCTGCCGGGATTAGGGCAGTGGCAAACCAATCTGTGGATTGATTTAGTGAACACATACCCTTAATCCCAGCATCACACACTCTAGATCCAGTCACCCCTGAAAAAGCCCCATCTACGACCTCATGATTCTTTGGGGCGATATTTAGGCACAAACCATATCTATGGACTTGGGTAAAGAGGAGTTACACATAAGTAGCTATGCTAATCGTCCTAGGTGTAGTTGTTTTCCATAGTTTCTGTAACTGTGTGCCCCAGGGATCCCATGCCTTCTTAGTATTCTTACTTTGTCTATCGTGTAGAGTTTACATTTCCCGAGTGGTCCTTCTCAAAAAGCATCTGCATTTTTCAACTCTGTCAGCTGCAATCTAGTGATGCTATTCTGGAATTTTCAGCGTGTGGGAAAGGTATAGGCCAGAAGAATCATTACATAAATTTGATTAAATCTCAGCATTGATGAGCCTTTGTCTCTGAGCCGTGATGGTCACAAATGTCTTTCTAAAGTTACAGTTTCCCCTGTTTCTCTTAAATGAGATAAGAAATCTCTAGCAGACGGGTATGAAAGGAAACTTCTTTCTCTGGAAGGAAACTCCACTTTGAATTATTTTCCACTAGTAATCAGTATTTTTATTTCACAGTAATTATTCCACCCCATTCACCTGTAGGAGCTACAAAGTATTTTTCTAACTTCATCAGGCTTGAACCTGGTCAGATTCTTAGAGGTGTAATTCACAACAGGGTAAGATTGTGACCCCGAGACGTCTCACTCTTAGCCTGCCTCCAGCAATTCACGAAAGTTACCATTTAAATATTCCTCCTAGTGTACGGATTTGATTGCTTCTTGTTCAAATTGGTAGCTCTTAGCTATGACTCTGGATTTAATTGTCTCCCTAGATTTCTGAGTAGTAGTTTGCCTTGATCTGACAGGTTTAAGAAAAGTCACTGATTTTCACTTTGTGTCAGCTTTTCTTGTGGAAAGGACAGGAATGACAATTTTCAAACACTTTGTGTGGGAATCTGAAAGTAGAGCTAACTTCAGGATTATTTGAAGATTACAAAAATATTTTGAAAGTAGATTATGGTTATGGTTGGACAACTATGGTTATCAAAAAAAAACCTTCACAATATTGAATTGATTACTACTTAAATGGGTGAATGTATGTCAAGTGAATTACATCTCATTAAGTAGGTTTTGAAAATAAACTTTTTTGAGAACTTGTCCATGATACAACATTTGCAATATATCAATGCTTCTGAAACCAAGTAAAGACTAATAAATCTAGGTCATGTCTACTACTCACCAAAATTAGCTTGGGAAAAATGAGTAACTCACTTTTTTTAGACTTACTATCAGGCAACTTCATCACTTTCAGTTCGCCTTGTTTATCTCAGTCATGGTTCTTTACACACGACTTTACTGACATTTCCTGGACACAGTATTTTCAATTTTGGGTGAGATGCACTACCACCTTTATTAGATATCCGATTTGAAGCGATAATAAGCGTTCATTTGAGAGCCAAAAATATTGAATTTGTGTACTAAAGCAACATGAAGGTAAAATCTTTGGATTTCACCGCTATTTGCACTTAGCTCATTTTACTTTATTTTAGTTGATATACAAGAATTGTAAAAACTTTTATCAAATTTGAGGGTTTTCAAACTATAGTAAACACTAATTATTGGACCTAGGAAGATAATAATAAAGATATATAGTCTGCAAAGTACTTATAGAAACTGCAAGCAACTAAATATAATTTGCCATAAATTTTATTTTGTTCACCATTAAATTGAGAAAGGATCAGAAGGCAGAGTCCTTAATCCCAGAGTTATATACATGCAAAAATACATACTGTCTTGTGATAAGTTTTATTTTTTTCTGCTTGTTTATTTCATAGTGTCATTCACCTCATTCACTCATTCCCAGAGAATGGCTCTCAGTTTACTTCTAAAACTCTGCGATGTTTTATTTCTTTCTCCTCCATCCTGATGCCATTTTCTTTTATAATGATCAAAGGATTATGATTTTCCTTTAAGATGTATGGCTCCAAAGCATCTAATTAATATTGATAAATTATGGAGTGTTTTATTTCCAAGGAAAACAGCAATTATTTATTTAAAATACTTTCAAAGTTAATGCAAATCAATAAGCAATATTTGTATTAATTTTTTTAGAGTGGGTAGCACAAAAATTTATAGTACATTTATCCTAGTCAAAAATTAGATTTTTAAAATGGCACACTGATACATTATTTGTTATAATATGACTCATTTTAGTATAATTTATTGTATAGTTAGTCCATCACCAAAAAATACCCTGGATAGGGTGGTTTAAACAACATAAACCTGTTTGTTGAACTTCCGGTCTAGGGTATCCAAGATCAAGGTCCCAGAAAGTTATGTTTCACTGCAAGAATGTTTTCCTCCTCCTCTTTGTACGTAGGTGAAGACCCACCTCCCTTCCTTTGCTCTCTATGTGGCAGTTCCGGGAGATTAGTGCCCTGTGTTTTTCACTCCTCTAACTTCAATCCTCCTCTAAAGACTATATCGCCAAATACGGTCACATGCAAAGATTAAAATTTTAAAATGAGAATTCGGTACGGAATGTAATTCAGTCCATGCTGTTACTATTGAGCATTTGTTTATAGTAACTGAAATATTTACCCATGATGTAGTTGGATTCTATCTTCATATGTTTAAAAATGGATACCGATGAGATTTTCTAGTCTGGTGCAATATAATACTTAACATCTTTCCTTTTATGATGGTTGCTAAATGGTCTATAACTTCTGCTGTGACTAATTATATAGTCAGTTCCAGATCGAAGCTATTAGCTCTTAGCATTTTCTGAATGATTTTCTAAGGCTATTTCATGTGTTGAACCTGAAAACAGTCCAATGTGATGTCAGCCTTCGGTTTCATTGCAGAACTTTGAAAAATACCTGCATAAAATGGATTGACTAAGACTGAATTTAATACACAACTTCAAGTTTTGTTTGGGAGAAGAGTGAGTATTAAGTTGCAGATGACAGAACCCTAAAATATATAAGGCAAGTATTGGGTATGACCCTGAATTTATAACTGATACGGTCTGTATCACTATATGTATTTATCTTAATAAAGTTAACATAGTTTATAAGTGTAAAATTTCAAATAGTATAGTGATAATGATATATCTGAGATTGAATTAACTGTTTTTCTCTAAATTTTTTAACTGATAGTCACTGGAAATGTGAAATTTTAGTACATGTTTTCATTAAGAGACATTACTAAAACCGGATATAGTAATACAACTAAGCAAATTAAAACACCATGGTGAAGAGACAATGTAAAGCAAATGACTTCAAGAAAATATGAGGTTCACCCAGCACCAAAAAAAAAGAAAGAAAAAGAAAATATGAGGTTCAATTAATCTTTATATATTACTAATAATTGTGACTTTTAATAATTATAATTCTGAATCTTCTCTTCATTAAAAATTAACTGCCTTGCATAAATATTAACTAGTTACAACTAAAATATTCAGAAACTATAAATATAGGAAATGGTGAGATAGATCTTCTGCGCATGGGAAGGAAACTAAGAAATGGAAAAAGTGAGGAGGGAGGGGAGGGAAGGCGCTAAAGAATTAGGATATAATGATCACAACCCCTCATGAGGAGTGTGATCATTATGTTCTACAAGCATGTACTGATAAAAAATAAACAGTATAAAAAATGAAGAAACTATACATTTGAAATCCTACTAATTTTTTCCTCAATTAAACTTCTGATGGTAATTAGAAAATTATTATTTTAGGCATGTTAAATCTTGAGTTACAAATGATTTGAAGAAGATAATTACTGTTGCCTCTCCAAGGATAGTGTCAAAGTTCTTTAATTTTGCTATTTAACTGTGTCAAAATGCTTTTGGTTAATATGATAATCAATTTAATTTTACTTTGTTATTGAAATTGAAACTATGTCTTTTATGGAAGCATATCAAAATAAGCAGTTCCAAGTTAGCAAAATCATATTCTTCTTTTTTCAGAAGACTTTCCATGCATTCTTATTTGTTTTTTGGTTTTTTTTTTTCCCCCATACATTCTTATCTGTATTGTTTAAAGCTTTCTGTTTTCATGTCAATCTGTCCTAGTTTGCCCCAGGAACACTTCAGGCATAAAGACATTTATTCCTGCACTGATCTAGCCAAAGACACATATCCTATTTTCATTAAGCCAAATTGATATTTTCAGTTGTAAACACATATCTGCTGAAGTTCCATTCACTTTGAAGGAGATGAGTTTTCTATTCTGCCTTTCAGTGAGGTGGGCCGTGAATGAGAACCAAAATACTGCTTTCTCCCATGGCACACTTTCTATGAAACTACAGGGACCGCAGAGCTGATAGTCAACCCTATATCCTTGTCACTGTGTCTTAATACAAACTGTTATCAGTTGTCCCTAAATAAGAGGAAACTATAAGGAGAAAATCTGTGTTACCTGGAGAAATAATTTTAAAGAATTAAACTTTATAACTTTTTGCATGTTAAGGAGTCAGAAATCTTTCAAGAAGAGTAATATAGTTTTAGAAGATACAATTATCCAAGATTTTAAAATCCCAGCTAGTTGTATGTATTAACATAAAAATTTAAAGTTTATGTAGAAAGGTAAAAGACTGAGAATAACCAACAGAGTATTGAAGTACAAAGAGGACTGACTCTACCGAATATTAATACTTATAAAGACACAGTATATCAACAGAGCATGGAAGAGTAGAATGACACAAACATTGACAAATAGAATCAAATAAAGAGCCCCGAGATACAGGACACGACTACAGTTACCTGACCTTTGGCACAGATGTAAAGGTTACTCAAGGGAGAAAGATTACTTTTGAACAAATGGTGATGGGACAATTCAAACATAAAAATGACCTAGAAAAATAACTTATATTTCACTCACAAAAGTTAGTTCAAAAATAGATAAGAGACTTTACTCTGAAATGTGAAATGGAAAACAGTTTAGAACTCCCTAAAACACTAAAAAGAGAGTTACCTTATTATTCAGCAATTTAGCACTACCATATTCACTGCAGTATTAGTCACAATAAAAAAATATGGAAAGGATCTAATATAAAATAAATAAGTTAATATTGAATGAACATTGTTCAATATATTACATTGAATTATAACTTACATTGCAATATATACATGAATATGCATGAGTGTGTGCTGATATAAATAAGTAGTTGAATAAATAAACTGAAAAAGGTAGAAAGATCTCCAATTCATAAGGTTTCCAAATAATTTATGTAGCTAACCTGTCTCAATGAGTTGGACAATAACTTCTTAATCCTTAGTGTGAGATGACATAGTGACTTCCTTTCAAAGTATGAAGAGGGCGGTAAGTAAAGGGAAGAAAATAACTACAGTGTGGAAGCTTGAGGAACACTACCTTAATAAGCTATCAACAGTAATAAAACATGTTAATAGTGTGAACCCCTCACTTTATCTCTGTGGTCTTTTTGACCAGAATGTGTCACCAATGTTACCCAATTCTGATCCCAAGAAGGACATTCTACAAGTTCAAACTGAGAGCTGTACCCTCCTCATGTTACCCAAACGTGCTGTCATTAAAAACGAAGAAAAACAAAGAAAGACAGAAAATGTCACATTTAAGAGAAGTCTGAGATATGGTGTTTTATTGTAATATAATATCCTGGATGAGACCCAGAGAGAAAAGCTGCTATATAAAAACTGAGAAAATCTGAATTAAAGTATAGATTTTACTTAAAATATCAATATTGCTCAAAATTATGACAAATGTACCATACAAATGTGAGATGCTTACAATAGAAAAAAAATTAGGTGTGAGGCTATGGAAATTCTGAACAATCTATTCTTTTTTTTTATAAATTTCTAAAAGGAATTTATTAAAAATAAAAGTAATATAAGTAATTTAGAGGTGGAGAAAACAAGAAATTATCACTACTCTAATGTACAGATATGAAATTTAATACTATTAATTTAATTATAGGGCTTTACTATGCCCTCAGATTCACAACTACAAATCTATCACTCCAAAAATTTAAACCTAATAAAAATCCACAGGCACTCTGTAAGTCTAGCATAACACACAGAGAGAAACCATCATATACTAATGTTTCTCAAAAGTCCCCAGAGTCATGGAGTAATGGATGACCACGCATCAAGATATCTCAGATATTTTCACACTAGTAGTACAGTTGTATCCCTGAGGCAAACACTACTCCAGAGCTGGCACAATTTAATTGGATTAGAATTGGAGGGCAACAGTTGATTCAGTCCTAGTTTACGCACAGAAGGTAGGCAATAGCTCCTATGAAAAATGAGAGACTTTAGCATTCTTAATATTCAAGAATATACTGTGTTCAAGTGATTCCATATGATAATTATTATTTCTGTATTTTGAAATATGAAAGAAATTTAATTTACCTAGACCATGGTTACATTCGGAAATCATTAATGCAAACATAATCAGGAGTATCAAATCTAGTTATTAAATACAGAATTATAAACAAATTTGTAATTGCAATTAAAATTACCTATATATTTCATGTCATTGTATACTTGATGTACTTTTTTAGAGATTTGTTAAAATTTTTCATTACGGATTTAACAACAAAGTATGGATTTTTGAATGTGTAGTAAAGGTTACATTGCCAATCATACATACAAATGATGCATTAACTTGATGATTTTGTGTTTCATCCTTTAATCCCTATTTTGAGATACTTTCCCATATATATTATCTATTATCAATATTTCTATCCAGCTTCTTTTGGACAGTAATTGTGTGGCAATCCTCTTTTGACCAATTTATTTATAAATTAGTAATTTTGTGTGGTTTTATCTTAGAGGTTTCGCCTACACATTTTCTACATATGAACTTTCTTTTTCAAGTTAATTAAATAAGTCCCCTTATATTGTAAAGCAGAATAATGTACTCATAATTATTGTCATTATTAAAGTATTTTGACTTATTTCTACCATTTTAAATATAGTTCTCTTTTAGTGGTCTTTTATTTCCTTAAAAATATCCTTCCTATACATTATTATATTGCTAAATATTTCTATTCAGTCCCCTTTAGTTTGTCTTATTTGAAATCTGTTTTTTATTATTACAGAAAAAATTTTTATAGATTTTTGTTAAAATATATCCAAAATTACACAAACCTACAGGCCATTACACAAGCTTACAGACCACAGTAAATTGTACCTTTTGCTTATGACAGTTAGCAATGTAAACAACCACCTACATACAGCAGTAAGTCACAACTATATAAAGTTATTATACTACCCAGTGTACGTGTCACTGATTTAAATTTGGGTTATTAGGTTCTTATTTTTAAGATATTGTTATTCCTCTGGATTCCCATTCCCCTCCCCCTTTGCCCTTTTCTTGTTCCCTTGAACCATTTGTCTATTAGCTTATATCTAACACTTTGTCTTTTTTGTATCCATTGTTTACCCTTTTCTTTTGTTTGTATTTTGCCTCACTAAATGAGGGATACCATGCGGTATTCCAGCTTGAGAGACTGGTTTATTTCACTCAACATTATATTTTCCAGGTCCACCCATTTTCCTACAAATGACTCTAGTTTGTCATTCTTTATAGCTGAATAGTATTCCATTATGTACAGATGCCACATTTTGTTTATCCAGCTATCCATTGATGGGTATACAGGTTGCTTCCAGGATTTAGCTATTACAAATTGTGCTGCTATAAACATTGTTGTGCAAGTATCTCTGTAGTATGATGTCTGTAGCTCTTCAGGAAAGATATCTAGTAGGGGAATGGCTGCGTCATATGAGATTTCTACTTTCAGACTCTCGAGAAATCTCCATGCTGATTTCCATAATGGGTGTACTAGTTTGCGGTCCCACCAACAGTGTAGGAGGGTTCCTTTTTAATTCACCTTCCAAACTTCAAGATAAAGTGGCATTGGGAATATGTATTCCTTGAGTGGCTTTTATCTTTTTAAGATTTTGTATACCGGAAGCATGTGTCAGATTCAAATGTCAAAAATACAAATAATCACAACCTTAAGTAGCCTGTGGTGTCTTAGAAATACAACTCTCATACAAATAGTATGATTTGTTTCTTTCTGATTCCTGACATCTCTATTTCTCAGGAACAACACTCGCGGTGTTGTTTAAGTCTTAGTTCTGTATGTTATACTTTTCTCAAAGTAGTTTTATTCCTTCTCACGTATAATAGGTTTACTTTAAAGTTGCTGTAATGTTTCATTCAACTAAAAATATTTAACAAATATCACACATTTAGTCTTATGTTAACCTTTATGTGTTAAAGTTTATCTGTTAAAATTTTTACTGTGTTTTGTCTTTCAAAAATTAGCTCTTTTTTTTCCCTATGAGGGAGCAAATTAGAATTTTCAAATCAGTGAATGGAATTTTGAAATTTGAAAAAATTCTTGTTTTCTGCAATCAAGAAATTCCATTTCATTTATTTTTCAAAATTCACCAATTCTCTCCTCAATTTATATTTATTTCTGTAATACTTTGGGTTGTTTAGTAATAATTCAATTACTTGTCTTTGCTCTTTTGAACTCTTTTCCTATAAATACAGGTTCAGATGGCAAAACTTTTACTCCCAAATTTACTCAGAAAACAGTTTTGCAACAATTTTTTTTCCAGTATGTTCTACAGATTTCCATTTCCCCAGTTTCCCAAATGCTTCTTTATCATCTATTTTCTTAGCCACCATTTTTTCAAATGATCATTATTCCTTAAAAAGAGTTGTTAGTCAAGTGATTTGGATTTTCTTTGTAAATACATGTGAGTAAGATTTCTTTATTAAGTGCTAAATTTAAATTTCATATATGAAAAGGACTGATATACGTTAAATTTTGTTACATGACACACAATTTGAGATTCTACATCTTTAGCTTGATTTAGAATAGATTACATAAAGAAAATCTCTATGATCACTGAGCATTTGAAACTGCAAAGATAGGAGAGGTTGTTAAAGAAAATTCTGGTAAATATTCAAAGACTATGCCCAGGCTGAAGGAAGATTGGTGAGCTAATTCATTAGTGAATTTCAGTCATTTTAAATATGTATATGACATTGAAGATATTAACACACAGATTTGCATTTCTCACAACAGAGTATTAATGATCAATTATAGATCTGGAGCACTAGTAACTTCAGCGTTGGAAAAGTTACACAGGGTGAGAGATGCATGATATCATGGAGAAAATCAGGTCAGTGAGTCAGGTGAATTGGAATCACATACAGCTCTAATTAATGGAGATGAATACCACTGAGCATTCTTTATATAAAACAATAGAAGAGTTACTAAAATCAATGTGAAAAAGAATATCAAGGGTGATTCAAAGATGAGCTATTGATTAAATGTCTTATAATTCTTCTTATCTATAGGAAAAAAATCATCAAAATCTGGGATTCTGTACAACTCCAAGTTGGTATTAAATGGACAAAACTAAAAAAGAAAACAATCATAAGATGTAGATACAATGCAAACAAATCATTACATTAGTCACTAGGAAATACTATAGTTTATTATTTACCACTTAAAGTGTTTTTTAATAAGAACTGTTTTAAATATCTTCATTTATTACAACATAAGCCAAATGATCCATCAGTTTCCCTGATTATCATCAGTAAAACCAAAACACATAAAGGTCTAAAAACTATAAAACACAAAGGAGATGAACAATGGTGAAGCCTAAGTATGTTCAAGGTAGCACAAGATTCTTTATTCATATCTTAACATATACCCCCCAAATTATTATTATTGTAATATTCTCGATTAATAAATTTATAACACTGATTTAACTAACTGCTAACACCTATGGGAAGATCAAATGATCTTCCACCTCTGAAGAACTGTGTTATAAAATCAAGTCTCTTTCTCCATCTCTCTCTCTCTCTCTCTCTCTCTCTATATATATATATATATATACATATATAGTATATATCCTCTCTCTATACTCTCCATATATATATATGTATATGTATGTAGACCTATATATTAGACTATTTGAAGCCTCTTTGTGAACTCATAAAAATTTTTCCATTTGGTAGGAACTGGTAATCTGACATTATAAAAATTTAATATATTAAATAATGACATCTTTAGTACATCTTCCACCGGCACAATAAGCTATTCTTATATAATAAACCCCTCCAGTTTTATTGTAAAGCTGGAAGCTATTTAACTACTGCAAAACACACAAAATAGAACATTTACTGCTATTATGCCAAATAAATGAAGTGAAACAACAGAAAGGACTTTAAATGAACTGTATTTTATGGCTAAAGCACACAGAAGATTAAATGAAAAACCAACTTGGAATTCATTCGGTCATTTTACTTATTCATTTGTTTCTGAGAGCAAGCAGAATCCATTCACAACAGGGGCAGCCCTGGCTTCTACTGCTCCTTTATTATGATAGGATTTGAAAGAAAGAATCAAACCAAAAATAAAGAAAATGATATATAACATAAAAATTATATAATTTAAAATGCAAAGAGGGAAGGGAATAAAAGTATTATTTTCCAATTCCACTGCAGGTACAGTAAAATCCATGTGGTTCGAATTTCATTTGCAAATATGGCTCATGTTTAAATACATATTGCATCAATGATGATATTTTTAATTATCCTACTTAATTCTTAAATTTTTAGTTTCTAAACTTTTAGAAATATAATTTAGGGGTAGTAAAGTATGTATCTTGAAAATTATTTTTCTCTATCTCTCAATATTCTTTCCTGTTTCCTTAACTCAGTTCTCATCTTTCTGCATTATTCTTATTAATCTAAAAGATGTAAATTCCCATAAAATAAATTTATCCATGTGAGAATATGAATTCGTGTGAACTGGGCTCAATGCTGGCTCTAAAAATAAGTCACATATACTGACACAATCTCTTGCAGAAAATCAATTGTCCTGCATCCTTAAAACAGTTTACCCTGGAATGTGCTATGTTATTGAACTCTTTACAGTATTACAGCAGTCATGAATCAGTTTCCTAAATTCGTAACATTATCTATGATCTACAGCATTATCTATATGTGAGGCCAAAACAGCACTTACTTCTGGCTCTACCGTTCCTTTTTCTCTGAACTATCTAATTCACAATAGTAAAACTTCAAACAGGAATTTCCTTGCAACAGAGAGTACGTGTCTCCTCAGTCCTCCTGGGTTTTATTCTATCTTTAAATATGTTTAATTTCATTTCTTCCTCCAGATTGTTAGCCCTTAAAATGCACAAGAGTTTGAAGACAAGAAGAAAAAAATGTAGCTAATCATCTTTCCTACATTACTTACTGGTATATAAGGTCATAATTATCTTTCTCACTACTTCATATAAAAAGAAGGTGGTTTATTTCAACTGTTTCGATATTTCTCTCTTCTATTTCCTTCTTTTTTTCCTCTATGGAGTTGCCCAGGAAATCCACCACTCATTTTTCTATGGAATTTTTCCTTACTTTGGCCTCAAGTACATTATATCTTGTAAATCTTTTTTTTTTTTTTTTTTTTTTTTTTTTTTTTTTTTTTTTTTTTTTTTTTTTTTTTTTTTTTTTTTTTTTTTTTTTTTTTTTTTTTTTTGGTGCTGGGGCTCAGACTCAGGGCCTTGTGCTTCCAAGGCAAGCACTCTAATCACTGAGCTAAATCCCCAGCCCCATATCTTGTAAATCTTTACTACATTTAAAATACATTTTCCTATTCCCCTTAATATTTCATGTCCTTCTCCCTAATTTCATTGATCATAGCCTGAGTTTTCATTCAAAGATGATCATTCAAAATTAATTGACCCCTCATTCTTAGCATGTCTATACTTATACTGGATAAATAGTAAACAGGTTTAAATCTTTCTCTTTCTCTCCCTCTTATATATCAAGAAAAGCATCTTGGTCAGTCCTGGCACCTCACCTGTTTATCCCTCTCCAATTCCTGCTGCCCTCAGAGTCTCCTTGGATTGTTTGAAGCTTTGCAAAACAAGTTTTAATGCCAGCCTAACATGTATCATTTCTATAGCTCACATATTTCTCTCCATGTAAACACGCTAAAATTATTAATACCAGCATTAATTCACTAAACAATTACAACAAGATGGGATGCTGTACAGTAATTAAAATTAACCTTTTAGAAAAAGAAAAATGCCTATGATATTATATATTAAGACATATAAGAATACATTTACAGTGTGATCTCAAATTTATAATAGAATGGATAGACATACATTGCACTAAAGAAAAATCTTAGCAATGTGGAATTCATGAATAAGTTTTACTTCATTTTGGAAATGTATACTTTTAAATTCTGTACTGTATAGCATATAAACTCAATATTAAAAAAATACACTTATATCACTCCTGAAGATTACCAGATAATATCACTCCTTATATACCAGGATTAATTTACTTAAATTTTATTTAAGTTGTAGTGGGGGCAAGGGTTGTAACACTATGGGAGAGCACTTTTCCAGTGTGTATGAGGCCTATCATTTAGCATGACAAAACAAAGTTGTATTGTTTCTAAATTTTTTCTATTACAATTTTCACTAGAATCATAAAATATTGTAGTTGAAGGACACAATACAGATTTTCTAAAGTCTGTATAATAACATCAGAGTTTACAAAACATCTATGTCGCTACATAACAATATTTTGGGAAATGTCACATGGCACCCTTTATTTCTGAAGATTCATAATTTTATTAGCATTTTAAAATCTATGATACATCATTAACTTTTAAAAATCAATTGTTTTCCAAATTATTTTTCATTTAAAATCCATTAAAATGTTTTAATGCATGATAAATAGTATTGTATTTTATTTATTTAGAGAGGATAACCTAAATTTAAGAACTAGGTGTTTGGCAGGGATTACATATCTGGTTAGGGTTGAAATAGAAACTAGACCAGAAGTGTCTAAATGAGAGTTCACCGTCTATGGATACAGTCCAATGCTTTGCATTCTGCCTATTCTCTTCAAAATATCTGGATCCTGTACATTCATTTGAAAGCACCCCAAAACCTTTATATATAGACAAGCAAGTAATTAAATTTAATGAAAAATGCTTATTAAATTTTCAGATACTTTAGAAATTATTACAAGTTCATAGACCATCAATCTATTTCAAATACTAGTTATAAACAAATTTTTGCCCTGCTCAATAAACAAGAAATAGGATGTGAGGAAATAAGAAGAAAAATAAGTGTAGAGAATCCATTGAAAGTTAACCAGTTAGAAGGCTTATTATTGATCCATATATATTTGATTTCAATATAAAGTTTCATTTTTTTACATTTTTCATGGAATTTATTCCTGTTTTCACTAAAAGTCAAGAAGAATATTTAAGAGAGTGAAATGTTCATTGTATTTTTCTTTATTTCTCACATGTAAATTTTGTCAACATTTGATTATATAGATAATATTTTAACTTGAGGAAATTTTGATTGCAACAATTAAGTATTTTGGGGAGTGGGGCTGGGGATCAAACTCAGGGCCTTGTGCTTGCTAGGCAAGCACTCTACACTAAGATAAAGCCCCAACTCTGTCAATTAACTCTTTAGAGAAGGAAAAGCCCTTCATGTTTATGAAAAAATTCATGACCTATATTTTCCTGAAATCATTTCTATTTATATTTGGCTTTGTTTAAACAGTATTATCTCAGTGGTGTTTGTCATATTTCAAAGAACGTTTTGAAAAAGTAATTCATAAAATATAGAA
The DNA here is from genome assembly GCA_004026905.1 of Hystrix cristata. Taxonomy (NCBI): domain Eukaryota; kingdom Metazoa; phylum Chordata; class Mammalia; order Rodentia; family Hystricidae; genus Hystrix; species Hystrix cristata. The sequence goes on along the minus strand of PVJO010002120.1, from coordinate 79,079 downwards.
ATATTATTTTAAAAGTGTGTGGTTGATTTCTCGATACTAACCATTCTTTCTGGAGTGAAATGGCATCTTAGCATTGTTTTAATTTGCACCTCTCAAATGACCAGTGGTGTTGAACACTTTTTCATATATTTATTTGCCATTTGTATTTCTTCATCTGAGAGGTGTCTATTCATTTCAGATTCCAATTTTTAGATTGGGTCTTTAAATTTGGGGGGGGTCTGATTTTTTTGAGTTCTTTATATATTCTCGATGTTAAACTTTTTTCTAAGGAAGAGCTGTGAAAAATTTTTTTCTCACTCTGTGGGGTTTTTCCCACTCTGTTGGTGATTTCTTTTGCTGTGCAAGAGCTTTTTAGTAGGATATGATCCCAATTGCTAATTCTTTGTATTATTTCCCGTGCAGTCTGAGTTTTGTTTATAAATTTCTTGCCTACACCTATCCCTTCAAGAGTTCTTCCTATTCTCTCTTCCAGCACATTTAGTGTTTATGCCTTAATGTTTGGATCTCTGATCCACTTTGATTTTAGCTTAGTACATGGTGAGAAACATGTATCTAGATTTAGTTTTCAGCATGTGGCAAGCCAATTTTTCCAGCACCATTTATTGAAGAAGCTGTCTTTCTTCCAATGAGGGTATTTGGCTCCTTCGTTGAAGATGAGGTATTTGAGTGTGTTTGGAGTTGTTTCTGCATCTTCCAACCTATTCTGTTGATCTTCTTGTCTGTCTTTTTGCCAATTTCATGCTGTTTTTATCACGGTAGCTCTATACTGTAATTTCAGGTCAGGAATTGTGATGCCCCTATCTTGCCCCTATTCCCCAGGATTGTTTTTGCTATTCTTGATCTCTTTTGATTCCAGATGAATTTCATGATTGCTTTCTCTAGTTCTGTGAAGTATGCTATTGGTATTTTGATTGGAATTGAATTAAATTTGTATAATAATTTAAGAAGTATGGCCGTTTTCACGATATTGGTTCTTCCTATCCAAGAACATGGAATATTGTTCCATTTTCTGATATCCTTTTCAATTTCCTTTTTTAGAGTACTGTAATCTTCAGTGTAAAGATATTTTACTTGCTTCGTTAGATTGATTCCTAAATATTTCATTTTTTGAAGTAATTGTGAATGCTGCAGCACCCCTAATTTGTTTCTTAGTGAGTTTGTTGTTAGTATATAGAAATGCTATTGATTTTTGAGAGTTGACTTTGTATCCAGTTATGCAACTGAACTTGATTATTAAATCTAAAAGTCTTTCAGTGGAATTTTGGGGATCTTCTATGTAGAGTATCATGTCATCCACAAATAACAATAATTTAACTTCTTCCTTTCCTGTCTTTACTCCTTTTACTTCTTTCTCTTGCCTAATTGTTCTGGATAATGTTTCCAGAACTATACTGAATAAGAGTGGTGATGGTGGACATCCTTGTCTTGTTTCAGATTTTAGAGTGACAGCTTTCAGTTTTTGACTATTTAATATAATGTTGGCAGTCAGTTTGTCATAGGTGGCATTTATCACAATGAGAATTTTCTTTTTTCTTTTAGTGCCGGGGATCAAACTCAGTGCCTTGAACTTTCTAGGCAAGCACTCTAACCACTGAGCTAAAACCCCAGCCACTGTAGGGTTTCTAATCATGAATGGGTGTCAGATTTTGTCAAATGTTTTTCTGCATCTATTGAGATGATCATGTGACTTTTGTCCTTGACTCTGCTGATTATGGTGAATTACATTTATTGATTTGAGTATGTTGAACCATCTCTGCATCCCTGGAATAAGTCCTACTTGGTTGTAGTGTATAATCTTCTTGACAATTCATTGCATTCTGTTTACCAGTATTTTATTGAGAATTTTTGCATCTATGTTCATTAGGGAAATTAGCCTGTAGTTCTTTTTTATGGTTGGATCCTTTTCTCATTTTAGTATCAGGGTGATGCTTGCATCATTGAATGATTTTGGGGGTATTGTTTCCCTTTCAATTTCATTTAAAAATCTGAGAAGTAGTGGTATTAGATCATCTCCAAATTTCTTGTAAAATTCAGCTATGAATCTGCCAGGACCTGGGCTTTTCTTTGTTGGTAGGTTTTTAATTACCTCGTCAATTTCAATGGCTGATATTGGGTTATTTAGTATTTTTATTTCTTCTTGATTCAGCTTTCGTAGTTCATATGTACCTCAGTGTTTTCTATCTGGTTTGAGTACAGTTTCTTGAAGTAGGTACTGATAATCTTTTGGATTTCTTCAGGGTCAGTTGTGACTTTATCCTTTTTGTTTTTGATTGCATGAATTTGAGTCTTTTCTTTCCTTTTTTTGATAAGATGGGCTAGGGGTTTGTCAATTTAATCTTCCAAAGAACCAACTCTTTGATTCATTGATTCTTTGTATTGTTTTCTTAGTTTAAATTGCATTAATTTCAGCTCTGACCTTCATAATTTCTTCTCTCATATGAGATTTGGGTTTGATTTGTTCTTCTTTTTCTAGGAGTTTAAGTTTCAACATTAGGTTGTTTACTTGTGCTCACTCTGTTTTCCTGAGGTGGGAATTCAATGCTATGAATTTCCCTTGTAGTACTGCTTTCATTGCGTTCCATAGGTTCTGGTATGTTGTACTGGCATTATCATTTAATTGTATATGCTGTCTAATTTCTTCTTTAATTTTATCTACTATCCAGCTATTGTTCAGGATGATGTTACTTAATTTCCATGTGTTTATGTAGTTTTTTTTGGTTTCTATTGCCCTTGATTTCCAATTTCATTCCACCATGGTCTGAAAATATGTGTGGGATAATCTCAATTCCTTTGTATTTAGTTAAGCATGGCTTATGAGCTAGTATGTGGTCTATTTTAAAGAATGTCCCATGTGCAGCTGAGAAGAATGTGTATTCTGATATTGTGGGGTGGAACACTCTGTAGACATCTACTAAGTCCATTTGTTCACAGGTTTGGTTCAGTTTGATACTTCTGTGTTGATTTTTTGTCTATTTGATCTGTCTATTTGTGACAGTGGGATTTTAAGTTCTCTCATTATAATTCTGTTACTGTTTATTAGATTTTTCATGTCCATTAATATTTGTTTTAGGTAGTTAAGTGAACTGGTATTCCATGCATAAATATTAATGATTGTTATCTCTTCTTCTTGGAGTTTGCCTTTAACAAGTATGTAGTGACCTTCTCTGTCTCTCTTGACTGCACTTGACTTGAAGTTCACTTTGTCTGAGATTAGGATAGCTACCAATGCTTTTTTCTGGGTTCCTATTGCATGGGGTACTGTTTTCCATGCTTTGATCTTCAGTTTATGAATTTTTTTTTGGATTAAATGTGTTTCTTAGGTGCAGCATATTGATGGATCCTGTTTCTTGATACACTCTTCCAGTCAGCTCCTTTTGATGGGTGAGTTGCGAACATTTACATTAATGGTTATAACTATCATATATTGACTTATCTTTGTCATAGTCTTTTTCTGTTGTTGGTTTCGTTTTTCCCCCTCTGTTCAGCTACTTGCCTTGCCTGGTGTTGGATTCTTTTTATTAGTGTCCTTGGAATCATAGTCTTCTTTTTCTCTGCCTAGGATATCTTTCAAAATAGTCTCTAGAAATGGTTTGTTGGTCATGAATTTTTTTCAGTTCTTCTTTGTCATTGAAGTATCTTATTTCATTATCGAAATTGAAAGATAGTTTGGCCAGGTACATCAATCTGGATTGGAGATTGTTTTCTTTTAGTGCTTGAAATACTTTGCTCCAGGCTTTCCTTGACTTAAGGGTTTGTGTTGAGAAATCTGTGATTCTGATGGGTTTTCCTTTGCAGGTGATTTGTTTCTTTTCTTTAACAATTTTCAATATTCTGTTCTTGTGTTGCATTTCTGGAATCTTGATTATTATATGTCTTGGTATAGATTTATTTTGGTCATGTCTAGTTGGGGTTCTACATGCCTTACTTGTCTGTATGTCAAATTCTTTTCTCATGCTTGGGAAGTTTTGTCATTACTTTCTCGAATATTTTTTTATGTCCTTTACACTATTTCCTGCTTTTTCATTCACTCCAATCACTCTTACATTGTTCTTCTTTGCATCATCTTGTAGCTGTTGGTGTGATTTTTAATAGTCTCATATATATGTATTCTATATATATCTCCCTATTACATATATAAATATGTATATATTACATATAAATGTATTATATACATCTTGTTATATATTATATACATGTATATATATTTCCCTTTTATTTTGTTGTCTGCATTGATTTTTATATTTTGTTTGTGGTAGGTAACTTTAAAACAAGTATCAAGGCTTTCCTAGAAAATGCCTGTTTCTCAGAGATGACTTCTAGGTAAAGGTGATTTTTTGGCTTTTGAGTCTATCTCAAGCTCCTACCTTCCAGATTTAATAGGGATGAGAAATTTCTGTCCATTTGGCCCAGTGCTTTGTTTTTTCGATGCTGTACTATGTTGATGACAATCACAGTACTGACATTCAAGAAAGTACAACTGATTGAAACAGGCATGACACCCTGGTTGTACTGGTTGTACTAGTACATTAGAAATAACAATAGCATCAAATACATTCATGAAATTGGCAGACTGTGGTAAATATGAATTTTATGCTTTTAACTAAAGGAGCAAGGTCTACAGTTATATAACAAAATTCAAATTAAACTTGAATTTGTATGCAGTGAGTTTCCCATTAGTAGAGCGGTTTTTACCCTTTGGGTGAAGAAGGATAAGGAGGACAGGGGAGAGGTAGAGAGGTAAATGAAGATAAATATAGCAGATGCAAGACTAAAGGATAAAAGAAGGCCATTTTAGCTTTGAGAAAATGGAGTAGACAGGATAGGAAGAGTGAAGGGTGAAAATACTGGAGCAAATTTTAGAAGATCTACACAATATTCACTCATGATCTATTCAATAGTCAAAAGAAAGAGGAGAAAAAAGAAAAAAACCAGAAGAGGCAGTTAAGAAAGGCAAGAGAGGAAAAGATAAGAGAAGAGATATGGACAAAACAGAGGACAATAAAAGTGATAACCTAGACTAAAAAAAAAAAAGATACAAAACAGAAAACTAAGGAAATAGGTAACCAGATGAAAAAGGAAAAAATATATATATATATAGTGAAATTCCTCTGATGTCCACAGTTCTGTGGTAGTGTCCAAGCCAGAGCCCAGATCTGTGCTGAGTAGTCCCACTGAATCCGCAGTGGTCAGCGTTTGGCACTGTGCTGGTCTTGGCCTCCAAGTGTCAAGTCTGAGGCAGAGTTTTCAGCTAGCAGCACTCTGGGAGTCCCTACGCAGCCCACCCACATCTCCTCATCCTTTATGTCTCCACAACTTTTCTCCATTGCATGGTACAGTTGGCACTTCCTGGGTCTTTCACACCCTCCTCACATCCATGCCACTGGCACTCCTTTCTCCTCTCTCATGGCCCCCAGAAGCAGGGCAGGGCTGGTACAGAGTGGTGCAGAGTGGTGCATTCACAGATACCAGGCCAAGGTGCTGCAGGGTGTAGGTTGCTGCAAGGGAGGGATGCAGTTGAAGAAAGTTTGGCTCTGATGAATTGCAGATTTGTGTCCCTCTCCTTTTCCCAGCCAGCTGTGCAGAGTGTAATGGCATTGTTCTCTTTCACCAGTGCCCACTGATCCTGCTGCAGATCATCACTTTGCCATCACCAGAGGTTCTAATACTCAATAGCTATGGCTTGGAGAAAAAAAAGGAAAAAAAAAAAAAAGTCCTTGCTGCTGTTTGGGGGAAGGGAGCAGATTCTACAGCTTCCCTGGTTGCAAGCCTTCTGTGTGCTGGCAATATTAAAACAAAACAAAACAAAACAAAACAAAACAAAACAAAAAAAAGAGAGAGAGAAAGCCAACAGGTCTTCTCTTTCAAGTCTTTCCCACCTGGCTTGAGCTTGGCTCAGCACCACAGTTTCTCAGGTCCTCGGGAATTTCTTGTCAGTGCCAGCTCCAGTCCACATGCACCAACTGGAGTGGGAAGCGGGTCTGAGCACCCCTGCTGGGTCCCTGCTGGTAACCTCTTAGGTTACTTCACAGGTCCATACAGACCTAGGTTTAAGTCTTGTTCAATCTATAAGTCTCTTATCTCAGATTGGTTTTGGAATAAGGATATATGTCCCTCAGGGGACTCTGAGTTACCTGGTTTTTAGACAATTTTCATGGAGTGACTCCAATGTAGCTCCTCCTCTATTCAGCCATGTTGGATTCTCTAAATTGTTCTTTTAAACTGTGGATGGATAGCCTTATATGTAACCTTTCCAACCTCACCAGTTTCTACAGTGAACAGCTGTTGTTCTCTGAATTGGCCATGTACTTCCATATGCACATGCAGAGTGAGTAAATGGCTTCTTTTTTTTTTTTTTTTTTACTTGATAAACTCCAAATTTCCTGTAAATAGCCCATTCCACTATACCTACTCTTAAAACATTATACAGTGCTATTGGGAATATATATATATTCCTGCATTTAGATCTGCACAAAACTGTGTGCCTCGAGGAATCTGCAGAACTGTGGTAGTCTCTAGTCTTGGTCATGAAAAGGAATATGGCTTCCCTCTCCCTGTCCCTCTAGTTTTCCTCCTAAAATAAATTATAATTATCTTCTTAATTAAGGATAGCAAAATTCTCAATTTGAGTTTAGCAAAGGAAAATCTTTTTAGTTATATCCAGGCTTTCTCTAAATTTGTTTTTTAATCTACTTTTTGATGTTTCTTTGCTGCATGTAAACACAGACTGGAATATCCTAATTGTATAAAATCCGTATTCTCAGTCTTATTATTAAGCAACCTCAAAATTCACTCCAAATACAGTTTCAGTCAGTAATCTGACTGGTTGCCTCCAACATCTTCTGTGAAACAGTTGGTGATTCACTGGTGTTAGCGTTGAGTGGCTTTTCTTTGAGTCTTTGTGAAACTGTGGGAGGTTTTTTTTTTTTTTGAATCTCAGTTCTGTGCCCTGGTCAAGTTACTGTGCCCTACCAGTGCTGTGGTGATGGTAGGGATTAATGTTTCTTCTGTTCAGGAATAGAAGTTCCTTTCTGTGTTATAAGCTGATGATTGACTTTCCCAATTGGACAAAACATGAATGCCATGACACTGTCTGTGTGGCATTGTAAACAGCCTCTCTGGCTGAGGGAGCGCAGAAGTGTTCTCTTTCACTCCATCACCTCTGCATTACAGACTGTTAAAGAGAAATTTTCTTTTTGTTGTTATCCACCTAACTAGAATCTCCACTCAATAAGAGCAGAAAAACATTTTTATTTCCACAATGCAAAAGGCAATTTCTCATATATAGCAAGTGCTCAATAATTATTTTGAGTGAATCTTTTATTTGAAAATCATAAAATGAAAACTAGTGTCTCACAATATACTGTTATTTCAATTCTTCTCTTCAAATTATTCGTCCTAAAGGCATTTTTTAACAGTTTCAAATACCCAGTTTTTAACAACTCTTTTTTTAAATGTATAAACCCTTCCATATACTCTTTCACTATGCAAACAATTTTCTATGTGGACCACTTTATCAAGCCCCTATGTGTATGTAGAACTGCAATATGTCAAAGTGCAAAATCAAGGGTGACCAAAATGTCTGCTATTCCTATCTCTTTATGAAGGACACTTAACCTGAACAGAACAAACGTTTGAATATGTATTATATTTTCAGCATCTGAAATATTCACTTGCCAATCTTTTAGAAGTACTAGGCAATCATTCTGTTTTCCTGATAAATTAAATCTAGATTATTTTCCAAGGTTATTTCAAAAATTCATCACTTTGGGGCTGGGGATTTAGCTCAGTGATTAGAGTGCTTGCCTTGTAAGCACAAGGGCCTGAGTTCAATCCCCGGTACCACAAAAAAAAAAAAAAAAAATTCATCACTTTACTCCTTAAACAGTCAAACAGTTCACCCAGACTTTTGCACCAATACATCAATGTGCCAGTCTCTCCACCCTCTAATTAATATTTTAAATTTGCAATACTATTAAGTTATTCTGGTGAATGTATACATGTATATTTTTGAGGCTTCAATTTTTGCATTTGTTAAATGAACATATTACTGAAGAATTCGGAATTCTTACTGGACACTAGAAAGTTGGCCTGTGTTATATATCTACGAAAATGTGTGCTTTTCTACAATTTTTTTTATTTCATGGAATTACTTACATATTTAATATCCGTGTTCAATAGCAGATATATCTGTTGCTTATGACATCAGATTGTTTATACTTTCTCCTAGTACATGGCTTTGTGTTTTCAAATCTGTGTGTTCTTTATGAAAACTTGATCTTAATTATACAACAGTTCATGAATTTTTTCTTTTATGTCTAGTATTATTGCACTTCTTAAGTAGACTTTGTCTCCTTCTGGGAAGATAACGAGTCTATTTTAAAATATATAAAACAAGAAGCATTACTTTTTTATTAAAGTCTATAATAATCTATCTGAAATAATGTTTTAATAGTTTTTCATATGAATCAAGTTTATATACAAATACGTACTGTAAGTGCTCCATGACTACATACTGAAAGAGATATTCTATCTCCTCCAAACTTCAATCAAATTTTTGTTACAAATCAAATGATCATATACCTGCAAGCCAATTTCTTCAGTTCCAGTTGTGTTCTTCTTGTCTATATAGTTTACATATTTTTCATTGTATTGTGTTTTTTCATAGGTGTGTTGGTATTACTTTAGCCACTGAGAAAATGATAGATGGTGGAGTCTAAGTAATCTGCCCAAAATTAACAGGTGGTAAATGTAAGATAAAGGCTTTAAGTCCAATCTTCTGTGCCTGTACAAGTTTTCATTATACATTATAATACAATTTTTTATGAGAATAATATCAATTTTCCTAGAATGATTGTATGGATCAAATAGAATAATAAAAGTGAATCATCTTTATTACTTATAAAGCACTAAAAATACCAAATAACAAATTATTAAATTGTAGTTTTGGTAATTTTCGTTGTATTAAAAGACGTTACTTGTGAATCTAGACTGTCTATACTAGCTCTATGGCACCGAGTTAGGTACTTATTGCTTCAGTAATGCAGAATAGGTGATCTCAAACACATTTTCCTCAGCAAAATTTAAGGCTATCTGTTTTCTAACATCATTTGTTTTTAGTTATGGGTATATAAATGTTTGCCAAAGAGCATAGGCAGCAGTAATGCACTAACCAATAAAAGTTTTCCATGAATTGTCTTCCATTACTTTTCTTTCTCAATCTATTGGTCAGATATTAACACTCAGAATAAATTCAGAAGCCACATATTAGAAGCAGCAGAATTCCCATCACATGACATCATAGACTCCTATGTGAACCAGAAAGTGTCCTTTCATACTTGATCTTGCTAGCTGTTGTCAGAAACAGCACTAACAATAAATAACCTCAATTCATTTATTCTTTTACAACTCAGGGAGTTATCTTATTTAGTAAATAAACTTGCATCATTACACGTGAATTTTATTTTTCCCACTTGTAAACTGGGATAGTATTAACTATACACAAAGCTCTTGTGAAAAATTTTGAAAGATAGACATGAAAATTGTACATTAATTATGTAAATATATTTTAAAGCATAATTATTTGCGTTGCTGAATTAGCAGGACCATACATTCTATGTCTTCAACAAATTTAACATATGGAATGTAGGAATAATGTAATAAGTAATTCTTGTTACATAAACTAACCAGCATAAGGCTTTAGACATATTAGATGATTTATTTTATTAAATAATTTTATGCTACTAAGTAAACCTTATCAATCAGGAGGTTGCAATAAGTCTAATAATCACACTCACTGTTATATATTGTCAATATATTGCAATATATACTAAATTAATAATGTGATTACATAGAATTCTTGAATATTTAAGATTTGTCAGATTTAATCTTTCTATAAAATTTTTTTTGTTTCCACCCTCCTTACATCTTCAAGTACTATGTTGCAGCTCCAGCAAAAAAAGAAAGAAAAAATAAAAAACAGAACACTGACACTGTCCTTGTATTACATTGAGAAGAAAAGCTATTTTATTAATCAAATTACTACTATTAGTAAATTTTACACAAAAATTTACTTTGAAAACTGTTGCCTCATCTCTAAGTCTATTGCTTTTTATTATAAACTATAAATTCTAAAATCACCTATAACTGAACATGTAATAATGTTCCCCCACAACAAAACTTTGTTTCAATGGTGATCTAGGTACATTAAAGTGAAATTTTATTATATGCATTCAATATTGAAAGTAACTTATCTGGTATACTATGTTGGAGCTTTATATTGGGACTTTCTAAGACAAAAATATATGTTGTTTTTAGAAACATTCCTGAAAGTAATCCAGAGGTTCAGAAAATATTCTGTAAATTTAAGCAAGTGTATAATTTTCCATTTTTAAATGACTGGTTTCATTTTTTTCTGATTTGTGGAATAGTTTAAATGACCAAGTGTTTTAAAAGATTAAGGACAATAGCATATTAGTTTATGATTCATACATACCATTTTCTACCATTCTCTCTATTAGTATGAGTCATAAGTAATAAAAAGTAACATATAAGTAGTAGTTGTGCAGCTTTTACATCTGTCTCTTCAGGAGTATAATTGACAGTGGTGGTAGCATTCTAGCAGTTGCCTGGGGCTCTGTCAAAGATTAATCTGGTGAAAGACAAACTGTCTTTAATACACCGTTCTTTCATAATTTCTTAGATTTCTGTGATATTACATTATATTTCAACTCCTACTTCAAAGAGCTCAGTGTGCCTCACAGATGTTATATATTAATTCTGAAACTCTCTCAAAGGTCATATCTAAAAGGAATTATTTCCTTTTTTTTTTTGTAACAGGGTTACTCTACGCGTGCAGCAGCCATAATGAAGTACTCAGACTATGTAACTCTCAACTTGCAGTTACAATTAAATATGCGATCATATTAAAATGTGGGGGGAAAGTAAAAGAAAAAAATTATATTATAACTGAAATTTTACTTATAATAATGTCTCCAATTTAAATTAAATAATCAGAAAAATTATCAGAACAAAAAATGCAAAACTATTTTGAGCAAGAATTAATTTTTAAAAATACACATACCTAAACAATGGAGGTTTTATAACATTTTCCCATGTTATTATTCAGATATATGAATCCTTTAAAATTAATTCTTACGAAAATGTTTTTCAATTAGATATTGTCATAGAAAATAAGTTTGATTTATCTTGAATTAAGTTTTCTGTACTTGGCCATTTTACTTTCAATATAAGTAGATCAGTTAAATCCCATCTATGGGTCCTGTCCACTCTACATTTGTATTTAAATTAATCCAATCTTTAAAATGGTATCTAGGAAAAATACACCTATACATCTATCATGTACAAGGAAATAAGATGCAAAACTCTATTCACTAAGAAGGACGAAAGTAATTTATTACAGGCGAAGATATTCAGAATCAAGTGACTAAACAGACTTCTCTAATTTTTCTAATAAGTACATTACCTTAATGTGAATCAGCTTGCCAAACTTCATACTTCTTGTCTTATTTAATTGATTTCTGTTATCCAGTGAAGATCTCACTTAGCTTTAAATTGTAGAAAAGCTGAGAACGGTGATGCACGTGTACAATCCCGGCACTCTGGAGGGTGAGGCAGAAAGACTGTGGCGAGTTCTAGGCCGCCCTGGGCTATGTAGTGAGTTCAAGGTCAATCTGAACTACATAGTGAGACTTTGTCTTTATAAACAACAACAACAACAGTTTGGAGAAGAAAGCCAGAAATAAAGTTGCCTTCAAAATCAGTGGCTATGAAGTGCCTACTATTGTTTATCGGCAATACAGAGTAATAGTAGTAGCTCTGTAGTCTTGGGCTTGAGTAGCTCGTCACATTCAGGAAACACAATGAGCTCCATTAAAAACCAAGCTATATTCTGATCCACCCAGCTCAATTCTGTGCATACCTCCAAAAGTCATGAAATCAACATACCAAAGAGATACCTACATGCATTCCATTTTTACTGTGACACTGTTTGCAATAGCTTAAATACAGAGTCAGTGTAGATCTTCATTAGTAAGTGGATGAAAAATATGTGCTATATATAAAAAACTGAAAATTCTTTCATCACAAACAAGAATCAAATACTTGCATTTACAGAAAGATGGTTGGATTGGTAGGGCATTATGTTAAGCAAAATAAGTCAAACACAGGGAGAGAAATATTACATATTACTTCTCAATCATGAAAGTTAAACAGGTCAACCTAAATTCAAAACAGTGATCACTGGAGACTGGGAAGGAAGTGGGTAAAGGTATCAAAACATAGTTCAATACAAGGGATCAGTTTTGTTGTCCCACATCACAGAAAGATGATTGTAGTTCATAACATATGTATAGTTTTAGGGACATATAGAAGGGAGGAGCTTGAGGGCCCCAAACAGGTAAGTTACAAGGAAATGCAAAACACAATTATCCTGGTATGATCAGTGTATATCAGTTGCACGTGTTGAAATATCACACTTAACCCCAATAATACATAAAATAATTTTATGTTACTCAGTAAGTAAAAACTTATATAATAATCTCATATAACCTGATTAAAACAACACAATCCACAGTGAAGTACATAGCATAATGAGGATCACCTCATACCTATTAAAATGGTTATGACTAAAAAGTCAACGGATGATATGTGTTAGGATGAAAGGAAAGAGAATATTTTTACACTCTCGAAGGAAATACACATCAGTATCAACCTTTACAGTAAACAGTACAGAATTCTCTCAAAACATGCAAAGAATAACTATCATATGAGTCATCAGGGCCGCTTCCAGATATGCATATCCAAAGGAAGTGAAATCAGTATGTTGAAGAAATATCTGCACTTCTATTTTCATTGTGGTATTTTTCACAATAACTAAGATATGGTAACAAATATCCATACTAGACATATGATGAAAGGGTATATTATTCATCCTCTGAAAAGGAGGAAATCCTATTGTTTGCAGTGATATAGATGAACACAGAGGACATCATGCTAAGTAAAATAATACAGGTACAAAAATAAAAATACTGCATAGTGTGATTCATGTGGAACCTTAAGAAAACTCAAACTCTTAAAAACAAAGAATACAATGGCTATAATGATGAGTATCAAGGCCCAGAGTGTGTAGAAATGAGATGTTGGTCAAAGGACAAAAATTTCAGTTATAAAATAAGTAAATTCTAGGAAGCCTCTGTGCACCATAGTAACTATAGTTAATTTTAATATATTTATAATTTCATAAGATGTTAGATCTCCAACTTTCTTATTATACAAATAAGAAAAAGTAACAAAGTAATATGATAAATATTCTAATCGTTATGGAAATGATTTTATAATGAATATATACATCAAAACATTGTTTTACAGGAAATAAATTTTCACCTTAAATGTATAGAATGCTTGCCTATAATGCTCTGGTAAAACTTTAAAAAAGAAAACACAAGCTAGCATATTAAAACTTGAAATTACAATAACTGAAATTCAAATCACCAAAGACCCCACTGTTACTTTGTAGAAAGCAAGAATCTCTGTTCTTTTAACTTGAATTTTTAAATTTAGTCCTCAGCTCTGCACCACTGAGGACTGGTAGAAACCTGAAGAAGTGGGATGAAATAAGAGGTTTCCATTCACTGAGCCTGTATTTTTCTCTTACTGCTTCCAATCAATTTTTTTTTCTCTGCAATTCTTTTACTGTTCAACCTCTAAACTTCTTGCTTCTTAAAGCCCATAAGTTACACATCAGTTTTGTATGCTCTTGAGTTCCAAATTTTCATTTTACCCATAATTTCTATTCAGTTGAATTTGTATGGGCATAGTATTTAGTAATTTGACAAGTAAATACTTTTTCGGAAACTTTTCTTTACTTATTTTTAATCATTTGTTTTTCCAAGAAGAGAACTACTTGAGGACTTGTGTTCCTTTGACACTCTACAGATTTTAATAATGTGATTTTTACATAGCAGGCATTCACCATATGTTGACATATACAACTTTTTACAGAGCTTGATTTCAATTTAGTGTCACATTATCACATTACAAGAACAAATACATATATTTTTAGTATTTATGGCAGGATTATGTTTTTTAAATTAATCTTTAATAATCTCTTTCATTGTGATCAATGTGATGACATCATTTTACATGTTAATGCTTTTGAAATGGCTTCCTTGAAAAACAATAATTTTAATTATAAAAATCCTGTTATATAATGTACAATTTTTGGTCCATGATCTTTAATCTTGAATCTAAATATACTTTACCATTTTAATTATTGAATGTGTTCAGAAATGAAAATTACTATGAAAGTGAAATGTTCTTTTTTGTTTTTTTTAACAACACTCATGGTACTTGTTACTTCTGCTCTAATAAGTACTTCTAAGAATGAAATCCATTCGCTCAGCGCTTATATTTGTCCTGTGAATTACAGTAGTCATTCACTGGATATCCACTTGTTCACTAAAGGAAAAACTATTTATAATGAGAGTAATAAATAAGCAGTCTACGCTCCTCCTATAGAGTGTTTACAGCCAGAATGGAAAAACTAACCAAACTAACAAAACTGCACAATGATAGACTGAAATGAGATATGTGTTCATTTTTTAAGTGGGAAGCAAAACAAATATGTAATACATAGTTATTTTCACAATTTCTGTTTATTTGAAGTGTTTGAAAATCTGCTTAAAATTTCTGTTATTGTTATACCATGACAACAACTTTAAAAACTACTTTACATAACAGAACACATAAAGGAACGCAAAGGAATGGAACAATGGAATTTTCGGTGACAAAAATAAAAGAAAGAAATAGCAGGAAAGAAGATCCTATGTACAAGACAGGAAGGACACAACTTCAGTAACTCACAGACAAAAGAATAAATGAGAGTATGAAAGATAAATTAAGAGTGAAGGCAGAAGAAGGTAATTGCTATATATAAAAATATTGCTAAAATTGAAAAGGAAAGTAGCATAGGAAAAACATTGTTGGTACTATATTAAGTCCCTGACTTACGAACATTTGACTTGCAAACTTTCACAGATGTGAACAGATCTGCCATTAAAAACATTTGTAGATGCAAAATAGCAGAAGTAGCTCACGTGTCTGTGGGACACTGTCACAAATGTGCTGCTGTGTATTTGTTGTGCACTGCAATACTGTATGTAGAACAGTGCTCAATCAAGAATGGCCAAAAGCAGGAGGAAAAGCAGGGGTGAAGTGGAGGGACCAGTAGGAAGTGTGAAGTAATATACATCATATATTTGCATCAAAGGTGTTTAAGACTCAGTGTGTCTTACTTATGAATGAATCTGACTTACCTACATTCTCCTGGAAATGAACTCTTTGGTAAATTGGGAACTCATTGTACTATACTTGTTATTATTAATCTTTTTGCTGTTGTTTATATATAAAACAATTCAAAAGAGTTGTTATGACTTGGATGTGATTTGAGTGTGCTCTCCAAGGGTTTGTGTGTTGGTAGCTTGGTCCTCAGTTTGGTAATGCATAGGAAATAGCTTATAACCTTTAAGAAGTAGATGTAGTGGGGAGTGATTGAGTCTTTGAGACTACTACTTTCAGAAGGAGTTGATATAGTTCACATTGGACTCGGATTAGTTCTCAGAGAGGGTTCTTATGAAGTGCAAGTTTGGCCTCTCTGCAGTGTCTGTCTGACTTCCCCTCGTACCATGTGATCTCAGCCTATAGCAAAGGCTCGCACAATGATGCCATCTGCCAGACAATTCAGTGAAGGGGCTTTCACCAGAGCCCAGTCAAAGCTAGCATCATGCCCATGAACTTCTGGTATGTTGTTAAATTGCCATAATTTTGATCTGAAATGTTGCACAAAGGCCCATGTTTTAAAAGTTTGGGCCCCAGAACATACTGGGTGTTGAGAGAAATTTTAAGACATACAGCCCAGAAAAAGATCTTTTAATCATTCTGGGCATGTCCTTGTAGGTTATTGTGGGACTTGGGAACTTTTCTTTTCCCATTCATTCCTGGCCAGGAGGTCAACAACTTGCCCTGATACATGTATCTGACATATTTTGGTGCATCCCACAATCCCAAGACAATGGAAGAGATGGATCATTGCATAAAATTTTCAACTCTGAGCCAAAATGATTTCTCTTTATAAGGTGATTATTTTGGACATTTTGTTACATTAACAAAAACCTAAACAGAATATAAATAAATTTTCTTTATATATCAAAACAGCCTGATATTTTGATATAGCAACAGAAAATGGACTAATACAAGAATTGATGTCTGGTAAGATTGATGGGATCTCAACCAGCAGACAAAGTTTTCTTATATATATATAATTGCATCTGTTAGTTGAAAAGTGAAACATATTATTCACCAAGAGTTATAGTAGAGCTATCAAATTTATTAAATTTACTGCACACACTTATGGATGGGTGGGTGAGGGGGGTAATTTCAACCACTGACATGGCACATCCTCGCCTGTGGTTGGGGGATGTTCCCTCAGGCTGACCAATAGGATAAGCCATGATATTAGAATTCTGGGGGTGTAGGTTCAACAGAGTCATGTCTGGTGCCAAAAGCTACATCAACCCAATGGGCCAAATGCTCCCAAATGTTCCCACACACATTTACATATAGACTGTCATAATTGTTATTCATTCTAAAGCAGAGACAGACAAATAAGCAGCCTCATTCCCTAGCCCTTCCATCAAAGCATACTCTTTACCCATCAAAAAATCATAGGAACACTTTTTAAGTAAACTATTTTGTTTCCAAAATCTGTTATATTTTCGTGTTTGTTGTATTTTGAAATAGTTATAGCTTTATATAAAGAATACTAAATTGCATAAAGAATTTTCATATACCCTTTATTTTAATTCCCTAAATGTCAGTATCCTATACCAACATTTTTGTCAACAGGGACTTGTTTGTGCAAGACTATTTTTCCACAAGCCAGAGTCATGGAGGGATGGTTTTGGGATGACTCAAGCACATTACATTTATTGTGCACCTTGTTTCTATTTTACTTATATTGCTTCACAAAAATAGAATTTAGAAAGGAAAAGAGGCTTAGAGTACATTTGTTTGTACCCCTTGACTTTAATCCAGAACATACATAGGTTTAAACTTGTATCAAACATATTTTTAAGGCCATCATCATTTGCAGTCTCAAGCAGTGAGACTTCTTCTTCATTTAGCAAGGACAAAGTAGATTTACCTGGCTTATCCACAAATGATTAAGACTCTTCCTACCCAGTTTAGGTTTTTTTTTTTTCCCACAATTGGGACTTGCATCAACTGGGAGAAAGAAAACCCTAGCTCAGCCTCTTTAAAAATCTGTGCTAATGTATGAAATATGTCAAAAATTCCAATGTTCACTCATCTCCTTCTCAATTTTAGTTTGACCTTGAATGCATCCGCTTTATCCACTGACTTCAGCATGGTTTTCATTCTCACCTGAAGTGACAGATTGACTTTGTTGAGCAGATTGAATACATCACATTTTGGACACATTCTGTGAGACTGAAATAGGTTCCACTGGTGACCTTTTCTAAAAGAAACTTCTGGGCCATGTCTAATAACTCAAAACTCTGGCTGGAGGTCCATGTTTAGAAGTCTTTCCCATTTTTGTGAATATGAGAAATCATGTTTTTGCTCTGCATCCATCTTCTCACAGAGCTGCAGCAACAGATACGACTTAAGGAGATGAATTTTAATGAGGCTGATGATTTTAATCATATCCTGTTTAATGTTAAGTTCATGTGACATTTTTAGGCTTGCCAGCATTTCTCTGTGGATGACAGTGTACTAGGCACACTTATGAGTGACCTCTTTGACACAAGTAGTGAAAGCAGAAAATCATGCAGTCATAGTAGCTGCTTCATCTGTACATATAACAACACAAATGACCAATTCGGTTTTCCCAATATGAAGCCATTCAAATCTTGAATAATTCTGCAGCTGTGGTGTTACATGGCAACACTAATACACATAAAATATCTTTGTGCACATCCCCCTGAAAAATATATTTTTCACATAAACAAGCATTGTTGCCTCATTTTTAACCTCAGATTCATCAACCTGTGTTGCAAATAATGACGGCTCATTATTCCTCTCTAACAATTGTGCCTCACTACCTTCTGATATTTCACCAACTTGTCTAGTTAGGCACTGGCCAGCAAAGGAACGTGTGCCACCTTTTGAACAGTAGCCTTTCCTAAAAGTTCACTACAATTATCCTTAGGAGAAAGCAAAACCAAGTTTTCATCAATCCTAAAGAGCTTCTTAGCTTTAGCAATGTGGTTAGCCACTAAGAATGACACTTAGTGCATTGGCCCCTGACCAACTTCTGGATTCCACAGTCTGGCCACAGACACCCAGAAACTCTGAGCCAGCTCTGCATTTCACCTCTTTGGCACAGAGTAGTAGAGGTACTGACTAATCCAAGGAATATGGCTTTCAGAGGTGGCTAGAACTGATAATACTGGCATTAGATCCATCACTGTGCTCGAGCCCCTGCCTTGTCACTTAAATCCAGCACAGACCAGTGGTCTGATTGCTTTCCTCATGTACCAACTTGAGCAACGACATGAGTTGGGTTGGATGATTGCCACATTCTGGGGTGTATGGAGAAAGTGGCCACTGGAGGAAAAGGCACACTTCACAATCCTGTAGGTCATAAGACTAATCAAACAAACTCCTGACTTGTAGGATTTCAAGATGGCAGACCATAGAAACCACTCATTTAAAAATACAAAAGATGTTTTGTGAAGAAGGTACTCAATTTTTTCATTTTTTTAAATTGGTTTTGGGGGAACGTTTTTTTCTCTGCTTTTATCATTTTTTGTTTTGTTCTCTTTTCTCTTGTTTTCTTCTTTTTTCTTTTTTGTTATTTTGCTGTTTTATTTTTCTTATTTGTTCTTTTCTGTTACTTTTATCTAATACTATTAATTTCCTTTTATTCCTCAATAGGATTTTTTGTATCACTTTTCTCTCCTCGTCTTCCACTGACAAATTTTTATCATTTTCCTTTTTGAATTCTCCATTTCCCAACCCTTGTATCTTTACTAATATAACCATTAAGCTTTATGACTATTCCAATAGTTAACTCTATGCTATTACTGCTGAATATATTCTTGTGTTAGTGGAGCAGATTTAATACAAACAAGTACAAGTTAAAACATATGCACACGCAAGCCAAACACAGAAAGAGTAGAGAACACCTATCTATGCGCTGGAGACCCAAAAGATCCAGTCAAGGGCTGGCAGCCCATGGCAATGTCCCATGTAGATCTATTCCTGCACTAAATTGCTGAAGAATTCTATACTGGAGCCAGAATGTGATGCTCATAGTAGAGATGAAGATCAGTGCTCCCCCTAAGGAAGTGAACAGCACCCATCCCCAGTGACAGCAAGGCCCTGAGCTTCTTCTTCAACAAGAACAGCCGAGTTCAATTCAGGGAAACCAGCTGCAACAGAGCTTCCCCTGGAAAATAGCTGCCTCCGATCTTCTGCTCCTGTTCTCCTTTATGTAGCGTTGGCAGTAATCATCAGGTGGATCTTCTATGCCCAGAACTACACCAACTCAGTACATCTAAGTGTTCTTGCTCAAACTGACCATACAAGTTCACTACACAGTTTGTCTATGATAGTATTAATGTTCCTGATTTTATGGCTATTGTCAAGCTGGCATAATTGCTGCTATAACTGTTTTTTTTTTCTTAAGGCCAATATCTAGGTTGCCTTTGTGTCATTAACAATGCTGAAGTCCATTGCAAGAGAACTAGGTTCTTAACCAAATATACTGTAGTCTCCCCTCCCAAATAAACAGTAGAGATTAAATCTTGGGACAGAGGTAAATGGCTATAGTTAGCCATGACCACTGTGCATCGCAAACAAGTAGACACTAACAAAAGTGCTTTCCATTCCAGCAACAAAGCCAACCACTATAAGCCATCATCTGCAGACATGGACGTACACAGGACAGTGCTGTGTTGGACTCCCAGCCCTTGACTGGATCTTTTGGGTCTCCAGTGCATAGGTAGACATTTGACACTCTTCGTCCATTTGGCTTGTGGGTGAATATTGTAACTTGTATATGTCCTGTATTAAATCTGCTCTCTTGCAAACCATTGATGCTATAAAAGTGACTAATACATTAGTGATTTAGAGAACAGCCAGTGATGAGTGGGGCATGGAGGCGTAATGTCCTTCAGAAAAATAGCCA
Source organism: Hystrix cristata (assembly GCA_004026905.1). Taxonomy (NCBI): domain Eukaryota; kingdom Metazoa; phylum Chordata; class Mammalia; order Rodentia; family Hystricidae; genus Hystrix; species Hystrix cristata. The sequence continues at coordinate 58,852 of PVJO010002120.1, read as the reverse complement.
TATATTTTCAGTCACAGTGTGTTTGTCTCTTAACTGGACAGATAATGATTAACTAGGTTGATTTATGCAATATGCTTAAATTGTAAAATATTAGTCTCCCTAGATAAGATGCAGCAGGTAATTTCTAGGTAACGATGTTGTCGTTATGTTTCTTATACAAAAGTCAAATCTTTAATAAACACGAAATACTATATATGAAAACATTTTTATTTATCAAATCTAAAAGTCCACAAAGTATTTGATACAAACAGACTGCCCAATGTGCATATATATGTATAATTTTATTAGAAATTTTAGTTTGGTAAGAATACAACTTGAGATCTGCTCACTTAACAAATATTTAATATAGTTTTGGAGACAGTAGGTTCAATGTTATACTGAAGATCTGTAAAACATATTTATCTTGCTTATGTAACAATTTATACCCATTGAATAACGAATGGTAATTCATATGTCTTTACAGTTTTTTAATTTATGATATCACAAATGGATAAAATTTGAGTATCAAATGTGACTTGGTTAAATAATCAAGGCTCTATACATTTGTATTCAACTCATTGAAAGACATTCAGCACATTAACTAATTTCCAGTATATTTGGAGTGCTAACCACTCTGAATGGACCCTCATTATTGATTTCTAGTTAAGAAAACATAATTTAGTAGATTTTACTTTAAATATGAAAACAAGATGTAATAAATAGAGGAACATGTTTTGATCATCATGACTGACTGATTATGTGGAATGTGATTTTCATGTTGACTTAAAAATAGACAAACTATCATTTTATTTACTATGTTAATATTCATATCCTTGATACTAGTTAAGGTAAAATAAATGCATAATCTATACACTAATATATTATAATTTAATGTTATGTTAACATTCCTTTTACATTTTCTGACTTATGGGATGAAGTAAAAAATGTATCTTCAGGTTTAAAAAAAATTCATGTGGTATTAATATAAATGCAATCATTTGCATATTTTTAGGTATGCTGTAAAGGCTATAGATATTATTTAGAAATAACAAAATATTTATAGAGGTAATAAAATGTGTATAGACATTGTAATGAAACTATTTCCATATAGATATTGAATATTTTAAAATATACAGATAAAATATGGGGAAAACATATCACCATGTCAGGTTAACATAGAGTAGATCTTTATTTTAATATCTCAAAATAAGGCATGTGTACTCTTTTAGTCAGCATAAACTAAAGGTAATTCCATAGTGAATTCATAAGACAATAATTATCCTGTCAAAATACTTTGGAAGATAAAAGCATCTAAAATTACAAGGTAAACATACTTCATTTTTAACAGCAACATCAATATTTTAAATGGAAGTTTTTAAATAGTCACTCTAACAGTATGAAGATATGTTATTGTTCTGGTTGAACAAGTGCCATCTCTTTAGCCCATTGCATATCCATGGTACTTGATAACCCCTTCTAATAAGTAAAAGTTTTGAAAATAATACATATCTGAAAAATAGTCAGTAAACATAATAGATGATGTTAAGTATTATGTTCTATAACAAATCATTTGGGTTTTTTTTTGCTCACTGGAAACAAAGCTTAAGAATATATTTTGAAGTTTTAATCTTTTATTAAGATTCCACAAGGGATATTAAATCCAGCATTTAACAGCTACATAGAACATTTTTATCTTTCAGAAAATTCTTTGTCTTTTCAAAATAAGGTGGGAAAATATTTTATACCGTCAGTAATGACTGGTCTCAGTATTACTTTCATTTTTATTTGTGCATACATGGAAATATTTTATTCACTTTTTTTGAAACAGGATCTTATTATGTACCTCAGATTGGTATCACACTCCCAATCATCCTGCCTCAGCCTCTCAAGAACTATTCAGTCATTTTAAAACTTAAATCAGCTAATAGTAATGGTAAGATTTGTAGACAGGACAAATCCTAAATTTCTTTGAATACTACTTCATTTTGTGAAAAGTCCCTAATACTGTTTGCCTGCAAAAGATCACCTATCCTGAAATGAAAACTTGTGAAAAAGTGCACGAATTGTATTATTATCAAAGAAGAACTGAATATAATAAATGTATGTAATGTCAGCGAGCCAAGGCACTCACTTGGTGACAGAGAAGGACATTCTTATCATTTGTCACTGTATTGTATATGCGACAAAGGATTTATGAATATTTCTTTCTTGTAGGAAGCAGGAAATCTTTATAATCTTTATAATTTTAAAGAGCCACTCAGTGGCTCCAAAATGTCCAGAAAATGAGTCATTGTCCTGTAATACTATTTCTTAAACTTTAGTGAGAGTAATATTTCCTAATAGCCATATTAAAAAAATACTTTTGCGTGCATTCTAGGACTTGGTTTCAGTATTTCTGTGGTAGACACTGAGAATTTAATTTTTTCCCACATTTTCAGGCACTGTTGATGTCACCAGCCCAGGTTCACACTTTGTGAACTACTGCCCTAGAAGAACTTAATTAAAAAAAAAAAAAAATAAGCCTACCAGCTTATTTAAAAATGTAGGTGTCCAAAGTAGCCTACCAAAAAGAATATAAATCACCTCAAAACTGGATAACGAATTAATAAATCTCCCAGAAAGTGAAAGGAGCTTAATATTTTGAACTCTTGTGAGAAGTTAATTAATTATATGATCTATATGAAATTACGCATTCTTGACTGTTCTGAGGTAGAAAAAGATGTTAGCATCAAAGCATTTAACCTCAACATAATTTTATAACATGATATTGTTTTATAACTAGACTACTATACTGTATTTTGAAGGAATAGTTAATTATAGACATATATTAAATAGGAAATCCTCTTTTATTTTTGCTATGATGTAATAATCATATATAAATTCTATCCATTTGTACTACTTTGTTTTCTCTCAAACATTCTCAGTCTTCAGTTTATTAATCCAACTGTGTTAGTTAGATTTTCTCTCGTTTCTGGGACAAAATACCCAACACCCAAAGTTAGGGGAAGAAAGGTTTATTTAGCTCACAGTTTGTAGAGGTTACAGTCCACAGTCAGCTGGGTCTGAGGCAGAGTGGCATGGCAGACAGGCAGGAGGCAGCAAAGTAAGCAAGGGATGCAAGCAAGCAAGCAAGCAAGCAAGCTTCTAACCAGCTTCTTCCTGTATCTTATATTTTATCCAGGCTACCTGTCTTTAGGGTGGGTAGTACTCCCGCCCTTAATCCTAATACCCTTAATTTTAGTGTCACATCCTTGATCCCAGCAGAACCATGCCAAACCGATCAGTGGATTAATTTAGTAGTCACACACTCTAGATCCAGCTCTTTTACCACATGATGCTTTGGGGGGACATCTAGACACAAACCATAACACCAACTAATTTTATTTTTCTTATTAAAGATTCCATATGCACACTGCAGTCAGATTTTCTTGACTCTTTTTTTCTGTTTTTGAGGAAGTATTGGGAATCCAGAAAGAAACAATGCTAGATTATTTGAAACCTTATCTCCTCCAGTTAGTGTAAGTGACAGTGCTTAATTATTCTATATAATATCTTGTTAAATTTTCCCTCTAATTTTAATTTCATAACAGGTCAGTTTCTCATAACTGAGAAAGTAATATGATTTACAATTATACATTCAAACACAACGACATCTTTATTTCTTTATGAAAACAATATTGAGAGACTCAAAACATTTTCTAAGGAAACTGAAATCAGCTCATGTGCAATTGTGCAAAAGGGAAAAACATGTTTTCTAAATACAAAAGAAATTTAAAATATAATCATTAAAATATCCAATGTATCTGTGAAAACAAAGCCCAGATCATTTTTTCCTTAACATCTTCTAAACAGAAATAAAGAAGTTGGTATATGGATGTCGCAGATCAATAAAATGAAATTGGAACATTTCTGCATAAATCTCTGATGGTTTTGCTATAATGAGTCTTTGTTACTTGTAAATATCTCATGGAGAATGAAGTTATATATAAGGTGAAAAACATAATGTGTGTGTGTGTGTGTGTCTATGTGTCTAGCTACACTTAATAGAATTACTTTTTGAATTTTGAATGAAGCTGGCTATAGAGTAAACAATTCCAAAACAATTAAAATTTTCAGAAATTATAAAAAATAAAATATTAGGAATAGAAAGAGGAAAGAGAGAGACTTTAACCCCAGAACAAAGTACACTTTTTGAGTTGTCTGAAGCATGAAGTTGCAGAGACAAGTTTTTTCAGGATGTAAGTACCCTTTATCCTCAGAATCTCAATAGCCTGACTACCTACAAGAGAAGAAGCAAGGTTTTGACATATTCATTCAATTTTGTCTGTCCATCCCCTCAGCCGATAGTCTGTTTTGATCAATTCAGAGGCACCTAAGTCCACGCTACAAAATAACACTCTTATGAAATAGAGTTAGTAAATTATTTCTTTCAAACTCTTCATGATACACCCATTTACAGATTTCAACTACTAGAACCAAATCTCATCACAGCACAGTGAAATTTAGACTTTTAAATTATGTCCTCATGGCTTTTGCACGGCAAAAGAAATTACTAATAGAGTAGGGCGAAAAATCACAAACTGGGAGAAAATTTTTGCCAGCTGTCCCTCAGACAAAGATCTAACATCCAGAATATATAAAGAACTCAAAAAAGATCAAACCCCCCAAATTTAAAGACTCTATCCAAAAATGGGCATCTGAAATGAATAAACATTTCTCAGATGAAGAAATAAAAATGGCAAATAAATATATGAAAAAATGTTCAACATCATTGGTCATTCGAGAGACACAGATCAAAAGAACACTAAGATACCATCTCACTCCAGAAAGAATAGCTATTATCAAGAAATCAACCAATAACAAGTGCTGGTGGGGCTGCGGGGAAAAAGGAACCCTCCTGCACTGTTGGTGGGAATGTAGACTGGTCCAACCACTGTGGAAATCAATATGAAGATTCCTCAGAAAACTACACCTAGAGGTTCCATTTGACCCGGCTATTCCTCTGCTTGGCATCTGACCAGAAGAATTAAAATCATCATATCACAGTGATATATGCACAGCCATGTTCATAGCAGCACAATTTGTAATAGCTAAGTCTTGGAAACAACCTAAATGCCCAACAACTGATGAATGACTAAAGAAGATGTGGTTTTTCTACACAATGGAGTACTACACCGCCATAAAAAAGGATAAACTAGAGTCATTTGTATGTAAATGGATGTTCCTTGAGAACATACTATTAAGTGAAATAAATCAGACACTTACTAGTACACATCGAACTGTTTCTCTGATATGAGAAACCATAAGTGTAAATAAGGACAAAGGGGTAGAATAGATATTATGTTAAAAAAAAGAGAGATAGTATTCAAAAGAGAGGAGAACTAGATAGGGAAAGGGGGGATAAAGAAGAAGGTTAAAAGAAAAGTAAGATGAAAGGGGAAAAAAATGGAAAAGTGTAACTACACTTGTTGCAAATAGGGAGGGGCGGGTGAATGGAAGGGAGGGGAGGGGAAGGGGGAAGAGCGGGGAAAACCAAGATGTATCATGTACAGGTACAAAATAACCATGTTGATTATGATCATTATGTATACAATGTACCAATACATGTTCTTGGTAAAAATAAAAAAAATTAAAAAAAAATTATGTCCTCATATGCAATCCAAAATACTTCATGAAAAAATAAAGGCAAACATTTTTGATAAATCTATTGGAGCAGATATACACTTCAAAGCAGAATATTAGATTGTACATAATACTTCAATTCTCTGGGAAGAGAAAAATCAACATTTAACAAAGGAATATGCACTGCTTTAGAACAATAATTATCTGGTTGACCAATTATCGCTTAGGACTTAGAATTTTGATTAGGAGTCGTGTACATCACTGCCCACCCCAATATATATCTGAGATACAAAATGTACTATTGCCCAAATTAAATCTATGTGTGGCAAGAGACATTCACCTTGTTTCATGTAAAGTCTCATTTTATTATTTTCTAAAGAAAAGGAATGAGAAGCCTTTCTGAGAGCCAGAATGAAGAAATACCAATGAATTATACTAAATAGTCACTAAAAGAATATATATTTCACTTTTCCTTTAATATATAAACATTGACCATTTTCAAAATATTATTTATCTTTATTTTTTAAAAAAATAAATGGTGATGGAAACCATCAGGAAGCAAAATATGGAGATCAAGGCTGAGCATTTTTTACTCTTCCATTATATTTTTAATCAATGAAATCAATAAACCAGATTTAAACATTACGAAATAGTTATTTTTAACAGTAGAGCTCTTCTTTGTATAAAGCAGACCTGAATGAAGTGTTTTATATGTAAGTCTTAAGAATTAGGAAAATTTAGCTTCAAACTTCATGTTAGGCACTTACTAGCATTATGACTTTAGGAATAACTTGATATCGTATAACTCAGGATGTTCACCTCTAAATAACTGACAAAATGTTATTTCCCTTTAAATAGCACTTCTGAGTTACAGCAATAGGGTGAATTCTGGATAATATTTTAAATTCAATAGCTTTAATATTTATGTTTGTATTTAAATTTACTTAAACATTGAAACAAAAGTGAATTTTCAAAGAAGCCAGTTCCTAATTGTTGCTCAAAAGCAGGGTATATAAGCATGTTATTCGCTCAGAGTTTTGTTACACACACGATGTGTGAGTTTTTCTAACTCATTATATAACCTTATTACATTTAACCCTGTCACTACACACATGAATACAAGAAATCGAATTTAATTTCTTTAACAGTTCTTACTTATTTCAGAAATTGCCATAAAAGAATTCGAAATCAGTGGCATAAAACAAGCATTTTGTTGTGTGTGGAGGAATTCTGATCAGGCACATCTGGGAAGAGATCAATGTCATGATATCTAGGGCCTCGGTTGGAAAGACTGTTAATAGCTGCAAACGAGGTGTGCAACAGTAAGGGAACTGTTTGGGCACTTCAGTCACGTTTGTTTCTCATAGGATGAGATGACCTGGATGTCAAGATCACCTGGGAAGAGCCGATCAACATGTAACTTCTCCATGTGATTTAAACTTCGCAGAGCTTAGTGACCACTGAGTAGCTGAACATTTTATACAGGTGACGGGGGCTCCCAAAGTGCATATTCTACAAGCAAAGTAAAGGATGAAGCGTCTAGTGCAGGGCGTATAGAAGCCACCTGTTGTTGGAAGGAGAGGAAATAAAGAAGTCATGTTCTTATATCACCATATGATTTACACCACATACCCTCCCTCAAGCTCTGACTTCAACTGTACATGCAGTGGACCATTTCCTTACATGCCACAAGCATTTTATCATGTTCCCTCTCTTTCCAGAGTTAAACACTCCCAGAGCAACAGGGAACTAGAATCACAAGACAAACACCCCATCTGTCACACTTCAAGGAGACAAATCTAACACATATTCTCGTAAATTTTCAGAGGATCCTCTGCAAGTTCGAGCCATAGTTGCTCAAAACAGTAAGTAGCTAACCGATTCAATCCATCTGTTACTGCTTCTTTATCTTCTGCATTCTTCGTCTCATGTCTTTTGCTTCTTCATGCTTTACAGCTCTCTCAAATAATCTGCCAGGCGACACTTCTTATCTTCAGTTCTGTTTTTGGACAGAGAGAAACAAATACCGCTCCGGTTGATGCGTGAACACAGGTGCAAACACACTAAAACAAAACAAAGCAAAATGAAAAGATAGTAGGGAATAACATGTAAAATAGATATCTGTACAGAAGTGGTTTATTTTACGAATGCCAGACACATTAGCGTTTTATTAATGTATAATTTTTACACAATAAACCATAAATATATAAAATAGACATTTTTATACTTTCTTGAAGATATCTTCACTTAAGATGATAATTAACATAATGAACCATACATTTCTTTATGGAAGGTTTTAATCTCTTTCTCTTGCGCAGGGATAACAGTACTTGCCTTATTATTCCTAAACAATCACTGCTCTGGTTTCTATGAGAAGAGATCGTCTCTTATTTTCTATATTCTTTATGCAGAGTTACCTATTAATTTACTTCCTATGTTTTCAGATTCATTCACGGCTGCAATTATTAATAGTTCCTTCCCTTCCACAGCAGAAAAACAATGCATCGCCGTAGACCACGTTGGCAGTTGATGACTTTGGCTTCTCTTCTGTTTTTCTATTATAAATGATACAATCATGAAAATTTGTATATAAATAGTTTTATGTGGCATAATCTTTTCTTCTGGGTAAACAAAAATAAAAAGAGAATGCCTGACTATCATGGTAAATATCTCGGTAATTTTTAGTGAAACTTTCAAAAAAAATTGTAAATTGTTGCACCACTTCATCCTGACAGTATCTCTGCGTGAGAGTTTCAGCTGTTCCAGGTCACTACTAACACCTGATTTGCTGAGGCTTTTTGACTTGAGTCTCTCTAGTGTATATTGATACTGTGGTGAAATGTTCATTTCTTGTATGATTAACGGTATTGAGCATTCTACTGTTTTTGTGGGGGTTTCAGGATCTTGCTATGCAGCCCAGGCTGGTCTCAAACTCAGGAAAATCCAGGCAGTCCTCCTGCCTCAGCCTCCCAAGTGCTGGGATTACAGGTATGTGCCAGCATGCCTGGCTCTTGAGCATTACTCTGGGGCTTATTTGGCTTTCTATATTTTTTATTTGCTGAAGCCTACACAAATATTGTGAACTATTTTTTAGATTAGGTTTATCATCTTAATAGTGAGCTGAAAGAATTTATTATATATGCTATATACAAATCTGATCAGATGCTATAAATTTGCAAATAATTGCTCTCAGTCTTGGACTTCCTGTTTTACTGCTATATCCATTCATTTGAAGTGTAATACATTTTGTGTGTATTTTAAAATAAAATATATTGTGCTGTTTTGGGATTTTCCCATAAATATCAGATAACAATTATTAATAGTATTGTTACATATTTCATTTCCTCACTAATTTACTGTCTTCTTGTTCTCCCACTTACGAGAAGCAGATATTGAAATCTCTGGTTGTGAGGAAATACTGCCTTTATATTGAGTATTTTGATGTTCTCTGTGAGGTGCATGAACGTGAGGATGTTACATGATCTTGATGAACTGACCACTTTAGCGTTTATGTATTTATCTCTATTACTATTCTGAAATGAGTTGACCCACTATCAGTCTTCTGTTGATTACTGTAGTCGCAGTATAGCGTCCCCCTTTTTTGCTTTTAACCTATTTGTCTCATTAGATTTACAGTCGATCTCTTGCTGCCAGAACGTAGGTGAGATTTTCAGGTTTATCTAGTCTGGAAGTCTCTGCTTTCAGTTATTTAGACAATTTATTTTCATGCAAATATTGATGTGGAAAGATTTGAATCCATCTCTTTGCCGTTTTTATATTTTCTATCATCATTTCATTTTGCCTCTCATCTTGCCTTTCTTTTAGACTAATATAAATGTGTTTTTATGATTTTATTTTACATTCATTTTAGTCTAGTGCCTGGTTTGGTCTCAAGACCATTCTAGTTCAAATAATTGATTCAGGCCACGATTATCAATAGAAAATTTTAGATGGTCTTGTGATGCTAATGTAACACCCTGCACATTTTTTTTATTCACAAGGTGAAATGTGTACTTTAAAATTTAAAGACATGTTTATCACTCTTAACTCAATACACTAATAGTATAATGTTTGATAAGAGATGGCCCATAGACCATCTGTTGGAAGTCACTTCTTACCTATGGTTCTGTTCTTCCTGGTGGCATGTCACATGTGAAGAGTTGACATCAAAAAAAGCTTCATCTGAATCTAACCAATTCCTTAAACTTAACTTCTATTTCCTTGGAGCAACAAGAGATGGAGAAATCCGTTTAATCATGCCCAAGAGACAATGAGACAAATCCAACTGTGTGTCATTCCACAGGACAATAGCACTTATCTCTTCAAAAACGGCAACACCTTGGGGAAAATGTAGGTGAGAGGTCAGTTTTGGGAGTCAGGAGGGCTAAAGAGATATCCCTTGTACAAGGCACAGTCATTGAAAAAGCAACGAAATACATTTTTAAACAATACTACAATTTTTAATAACAGTGGGATATGAACTGTCTCAGGGAGTTTTTAATAATTGTCCACTTAAATTATACAGTAATTGTGTTTTTAGCCTTTATTTTTGCTAGGATCATGAACTGTTGCTTCTTGTAAAAGTAGCAAATATGGTAATATGTAAAAAATGTTGAATGTAGCTCATATGCATTTGTGTGTTCATTGAACCAATCACTCAGCTTGTCTGCATTTTTATTTTTAATTTTATAATGTTGAAAATGAAATATTCTTGCCTCCAGTTTTTCTCAGTATTCATATATTCTTCACATTGCTGTCAGAATTATCTTACTAAAGCATAGATTTGATCAAGCAATCTATTCCTCTAGTCTTAATTTAAATACCCTCTCTTTTATGAAGTGTCATTTAACTTCCCAGGAGTAATCCATACTGTGATTGGATATGTGTGATTCCGTTATTGTTTTATCATAATAATTACAAAATTCATATTCTATTTCAAACTAGGGTGTTTTTTTTTTGTTTTTTTGTTTGTTTGTTTGTTTGGGTTTTTTTTTGGGGGGGGGGCTGGGGACCGAACTCATGGTCTTGTGCTTGCAAGGCAAGCACTCTAACCACTGAGTCAAACTAGTTTTATATTCAATTTTTAAAATTCTTTCTTCATAATTCCAATGACTATTGGTGTCCAGTTAAAATCCTGAGATTTATTTTTGTAGATTCAATATTTAAGATTTATGTATCCCAGATTATGGAAAGTTAGAAAATTCTTAAATGCCGGATTATCTGATAGCATGAGTTGCTCAATTTTTTGAACAAACAACATAATGTATATATTAATAATAACAAGCACATTGTAAAGAGTGTATTTAAATATTCTTCTTGATCATTTGTGCATTTATTATTTGAGTACAATACCAAATAAAAACACCACTAAATTAAAAATCATTATAATTAATGATTTATTAAATATCAAACCCTGATTTCATAATATATAGAAAATGAAAATCTCTAAAAGACTTACTATATTACTTTAAACATTAGATGAATCTACATCAAAGTGGTTGTCTAACACCATAATATACAGCCTAGTACATTTAAACAAAGGTATGAAGATTGATACTCTGAATAGTTTAAGCTTTCTGGTTTTAAGTGTTTTTAAGAATATAGATATTTTAATGCTAAAATCATAAACATAATGATATTTTGGCATTTCTTTTCCTATTATAGGTATGAGATAAAATCCCTTAGGAACAGGAAAAAATCAGAGGATCTAAGCTATGCGAATGTGATTCTTTCTGTGTGTCATTGATTCCGTTGCTGTTGACTTCCTAAACTGCTTCTATTACTGATATTTTAAAAATGTAATTCATTTGGAGAGAATTTAGGTAATGAGAAGTTTTATATTTAATTCATTCTTATGAATTTTATAGTTCAGATGACAAATCAATTCTCTTAATATACAAAACTAAAATAAAAACAAAAACTTCCTCATTTAGTCTATTGATTTCTTTTATGTTTTCACTCTCTCATGCTTTTTTTTAATACATATTTTTCTTGTCATGCCTGGATTGAAACCTAAGCTTTCAGCCACAGTTGCTACCATATAATGAAATAAGGGGTATTTGTCTTGCTGACCTTCCTGGCCCCAGCTCAGAACTAAACAACTTATTCACTCTCCTTCAGCAATGGCAGAGCTACTTTCCTTGGGGAAAGCTGCCACATTCATATGTATTAGACAAACCGTGAAGCGCTGGCTACTATGTGATGCTTTCATGCGCAAACAACTAGCTTACTGCTTATATCTTAACACGGGAGGGAAACAAAAGGCTTAAGAAGGCTACTATTTGTCCTGAGGTCTTAGTTTATTCTGTCAAGTAGAACTACAAAAGGCTTTATATTTCTCTATCTTTTTTGATGATGAGTCCACAAAGGAAATAATTTATATGGCTTCTCTTTTGATATGCTTCCTTTTTCTCAAAAGAAATATACTTAAAAATATAGTATTAAATTAAACAACATTTAAATATACTCACAAGCTCTATTCTATTCCTTATAGACTGACTCTCTGTTAGGATTTCATGATTGCTCAACCTAAATAAATGTAATATTTTAAATTAAGGTTGAAACAAATGAAAAGGAAGTGAAGCATTTTTTCTCTTGTCAAGTTGCATTGTTCTACAGCCAAGATAGAGCAGGATAGCCATTCCGAAACAGCCTCGTGATACAACTTCGATCATGGTAGTCAAACTGTAAGCTTTTATGTAATTCTTCTAAGGATTATACCAACTATTCTGTAATATATATATACATGTACATAAATATATGTATACATATACACAATTTTGTAATTGCTACATCTAGAACTGAGAGATAGACTTCTTGGGTCAAGTAATTTCTTAATCTGAAGAAATCAATGAACAGACAGACCATTCTTTTCATATTCCAGTTATCACTTTCTAGAGGCAGTATATTTTAGTGGCTATGAATTTGGATTTTGAAATCAAACTACCTGTTTTTGTTTGTATTTTTGCAAATTGTATCAATATGTACAATAGATATGTGAATTTTAACAGTTTACTTAAGCCTTCTGTACCTACATTTCCTCATACACACATTTGGAAAATTAATGAAATAAATGAAAAGTGTTCAGCAACGTGATAGAAATCGGATGATTCAGTGTAGTGAACAGCTGATTTGTGTATGAGTGAGCATGTTTGCCTGTGTGTGTGTGTGTGTGTGTGTGTGTGTGTGTGTGTGTGCCAGTGTGTGTCATTTGGTTTGGTTTATTTTGGTATGCTTTAGTTTGTTTTTGATGATATATTCTTTGTCAGGGCTGTGGTTATTTTGCCACACTGTATTTTGTCCTAAGTGTCACATCATAGAGGCCACTCACCAGATCTACGTTTGTCCCCGTGTTGTTCCAGGCAGACAAGCATTTGGGTGGAAACGGCATGGGTGTTTGGCGGTAGAGTTGGTGTAAGATGGGGTCTCGCTGAGCCCCGTGGACCCGGCAGAGCGGGAGTGGATATTCGGAGTGCATTCAGCGTATAGGATAAATCTATTCTGCCACGCAGGAGAGATCTCTTATTTAAGCTCTAATATTACCACAACAAAAAGACAAGGATAGAAATAAAGAGTAAGGTTTTCTTGTAGTTTTATATAGGTATTTTATGGTAGTAATTAACATTATATTTGTCTATAAAGTATAAGAGGGAATTTTAATCTATCTCGAAACTGGTATAACTAAGTTGTATCCTAAACCAAAAGGAATAGCCCTTACTAGTGCTCGTACACCACAGCCACATAAGAAGGCATTACCCTTCTTCCAGCTTCAGTGTTCCACGTACTTTGCTGTAAGGCCACAAGCAGGGCACCCCGAGAGCCCGCTGGCTTCTGCTAACCTTCTCCTCAAGGACTGCTCACATTCTGCCCTCCGCCCACTGCTCATTCCCAGAACAAATGCCATGAACTTTTGCAAGTTACAGTTTAGATTTTTAACAGTAACACTTCATTCTCATATCCAATTTCTGTGCTGTATATATTTCTATGAAACATAGTACCTCAAAAATTTGAATTTAAGATAAACATTGTTCTCATGAGTTAGTGGACTTCTGATTCATATATATATATAATTGTAGTGAATGTTTAATCTTTTTCAAAAAATTTTCCCATAAAAGGCCTGCTCCTATAATCCTCTCAAATTATTCTCCTTTCTACAAATACGTCTGTCCCATCATTCTTGCCAGTTTCTGAACCATTTCTGGAATTCCACTTTTGCGATGTTTGACCTGAGACCTGTGAGAAAAAGCAAGCAAACAAGGAAGAAGCTTTGTTATTTTCTATGGCTTAGTCTCAGAAGTCACACAGCAACAACTCTGTCACAAATTATAGATCACAAGTATATCACAAAACTACCTAGATTCAGGGGAATGTGATGTAAATCCCACATCTTGATGGAAAAGTGGCAGGATCAGATTTTGAAGTATGTGAATTGAGTATTATCATTGTTATCGGCCTGGTGATGCAGGAGATAACAACAAAAACGTACAGGCATGTCTTTTAGGGTGGCTGAAACTCATGCATGCCAAGGAGCTTATACTAGATAGATGTGAGACTTCACGGTCTCACATCAAGCAATGAAGTCATGAATCAAAGGAGGAAGTTAGGAGTTTTATTGGGAGCAAGAAGCAGAAAAGCTCCCAGATTTCCAGGAGGAGTCCTGAGAGGGTGGCCACCAAGGGCCTTCGTCAGGGGTAATTTATATAGGAAAATTACGATGTGGGTACAACTTGGGTGAAACTACAATGAATCTACAGGATTACAAGTATAGAGCTTAGCCAAAATTGATCCAATAGGAAAGCAAGTCATGTAGCAAGGAAAAACCAGGGGCATTTCTGGAAGGGGAGGGAGTATGTGTCCAGATGTTCTGGTCAGTCACCTGTGCGTTTGATGCCTAGCTGGGCTCAGTGGACCAAGTGATGTTAATTGCAATATAATCTCAAATTGTTTATCTCTAAGGAGGCTTGGCTATTGCATCTCTATCCTGAGACCTGGCTTTCTTCAGATTTGCCTCCAGCCACAATTTCGATGTGTCTCATCTTTTGCGCTGACTTCCTCAAGGACCCAATATCTCTCCGACTGCATGTTAATTTCTACCTAACTTAGCTCTCCATAATAATATCTTTGTTACTGTCACCCAGTTGTGTCTGAGAAGTTCCTGAGGCTGAAATAAGGAACCTAACCCATCCTTTTCTAGAATAAATTAGAAGGTTCACTGAGTCCCATCATGAAAAAAAAAAAGAATTTTCGGGACATTTAAGTAAGAAGGCCCGGAAGAGTATCTCAGGCAAAGATTTTAGCATACAGTCACAAACAGAATGCTGCCATTCAGAGAAACAAGACTCAGTACAGCTGGGAACCGAGAACCTTAATGTGTCTCGGCTGGTGGAAATGCGTGGAATTTGATGATCTCTAGTCTTTAGTCTTACATAGTGGGTGAGAGAGGATGGCCCACCCATAGTTAGGTAATTGTCCATTTATAGAGAAATCATAATTTATACACAAAAAGGGTGGTTGATTTATAGGTAAAGAGGACCATTTACAAGAAGAAAAAAGGACAAGCAGAACCCATTTATAAGTGAAAGGAAATTGCTCAAGTTTATTATGTTCTGAAAATAAAGAAAATAAAACAAATAAATGTTTAAATAAGTAAATAAACCGGGCTTGTGTCTTGAGGCTGCAGTTTTTATTTTTAAAATTATTATTTTCCTTGTCTCTTTTTGCCTAGTTTTTATTTATTTACTTTTTTAATCTACCTCATCCTCTCTTGCAACCCTGAAACTTTGATCCCTTATGTTTAAGGGATACAGAACGTCCCACATTCTGTACTCTTGTATCCACTTTGGGCTGAGGGGGATTGTTGGTCTTGCCTAGCCAGGGATCAGAAGTCTCACCATGACTGATTTAAAGGACACGAAGAAAGATGGGTCTTGTTGTTTCATGAATGTTCATTTTTTATAGTCTGGAAAAGAGAAAGAAGACATTTACCAAGTTGTTGACACTAAGAATTTGTTATGGCTTATATTTAGAAGCCCCCACAAAGCCTCATGTGCTCACAGGTGGGGCTCTCAGCAGGTGGCTGGATCAAGGGTTTGTGATATTGCATTAGGGTGTGTGATAAATTGAGTTACTCTGCTGATTGGATTAGCATAGTTCTGGGTGTGGAAGAATAGATTTACTGAAAATTGAAGACCAACACTATGTGTGAGTCACACCAACCACTAGGCTGGTAGCCTGAATGGAATAAAAAGGGAAAGGGAGTCTTATTGCTGTTCCTCTTTTTCCTGTCTTCTCTGCCATGGACTCTCTCACCTGCCATGCTCTCCTGCCTTGGAGCCAGCTGGCTATAGAAGGAAACTGCTAAATCTATAAACTGTGAGTTAAAATAAGCTTTTCCTCCTTTAACTTGTGGGTGTTGGGTATTTTGTCCCAGAAAGGCAAAAGTAAGTATACGATAGGTTTCATTTTATAACCCAGTTAAACCAGCTGGAGCCAGAAATTAACAGTAGAATATTAATGAATAGTAACTCCATAAAAACAATGGCGGTCATTAACATTTTGTCTTTGAAATTAACCTCTGGTTGTTCTGAGGCGTTTATCTAAATATAACATGAGTTTAAACCACACAGACTCTTCCCAGTTTTGTCAATAAGAAAATTAATGCCCTCCTATATTAATTGTATCAAACAAAAGCTAAATCTTTATCTGAGAGTTACTCAAAATATATTCAAACGTGATGGGAATATATCAAGAGAGGCTGAATGACACGTTTTTGGCATAGCTAGTGATACCGATATTCAATCTTTTTATGGCTGTAAGTTATACGCACAGCTGGAGACTGTTGTCAGTGGCTGGTACTCCATTGGGAGCCCCTTTTTATACCTAGTCTACCTTTAAATTTATTATTATTGCCTTTTTCCCAAAATTATAATTTTGGTTGTAGTCCCCCGCTAGGTATTTAAATCAAATGATGATCTATGTTAATCAAAATTATTTTTCCCCTATACATTTATTAAGGTCAGTTTAGGCTTTTCAGGCATTATTTTGGGGCTATGGCCATCACCTCTAAGCTGGTTTTTTTTTTTTTTTCATTTGTTTGTTGGTTTGGGGTTTTTCTGTTTTGTTTTGTTTTTTGTTTTTTCCCTGTCAGCTGTGTGCTGGCAGGTCACCCAGACGCTAAGATCCCACCATGTGTGCAGGGAGGTTCCCAGATCAGGCTCAGGCTACATGTGCAGTCTTCCCAGTGCCAGAGTCCCACTGTATGCATAGTGCCTCCAACACCAGGTTAGACCATGAGGGCAGCCTGCCTCCTGCTGAAGCCATGGTGTGTGTGCAGCCTATTCACAAGGCTCAACAGGTGGCGCTAGGACCCAGGAACGACACACAACAGACAGCTGAGAAGGATTGAAGTGGCCTCCTTTTCCCAGGCTTGTGGGCCTCTCCTAACAGCTGGGAAAATATAGAAAATGTGTTTCCCCTTCTCCCTTCCATTTAGGACACACTACGAACTCCCCAGAGCTATGAGAAATCTCCCTGAGCTCCTCAGTTCCCAATAACCCCTTTTACCTTCCAGCTCCCTGCTCTCCCTGATAACTACTATCAGAAAAACTTAAATGACTTGAATTTTCTGACAGATGAAAACCCTGAGTGGGAGAGAAAGAACAAAAAGAGAATTGGGATTCCTTAGGGGAAAGAAGAGGAAAAAAGTAGTAAACCAGTGAGCTCCTTTTTGGCTTGAGTCCACAGACTTCACCAGGTTCTGAGGGTAACATCAGCAGTCACCTGAATGACCACTTGGATCTGTGTGGTTTAGGATACGTTCCCAGCTCTCTAAAAAGTGGAGGCATAGTATCATGCAGATGGAGTTTATGCCTTTCAGTTTTTTTTGGAGGGGGGAGCAGAGATCAAAAGAGCGGTTTTGAGAATTTCCTTTTATCTAAAGTGTTTGGGACACAAAAATGTCCATGATTTAAGGAAATTGCTTTCCTTGGATATCACCCTAAAGGCCAGTTTCTCCACATTGTCTCAGGATGCAGTTTTCCATCCTAGTTCCATGAGAAAACTTCCTCAAAACATTGGAGGGGTCAATCCTTATGTGTCTCCCTGGTGAGCAAATTTTAGTTTCATCTTATCCAGGAGTATGGTACGGAGACCCAAGGAAGTACCTAACGAGGCTGCTATGCATCCTATCTCTTGATATCTCTGCCTGTTTTTAGTTAGAAGGAGTCAGTACATCTTGTTTTTGCTACTTTTATGTGTAAGCATCCATTTCCTAGGGACTTTGGAGCCTCTAGCTAGTGAAAAGAAAAAACTCAATGCTACAGAAGTTTGAAGACAAGGGGAGAGAGAAAAAGGAGGAAAAAAGAGACAAGCTATGTTTCAGAGGGCAAGGAGTTTGAGGAAGAGGGCAAGAAAAAAACGTGAAACAGCCTTTGGGTAGATGATCAAAAATCACCATCCCAGAAACCTCTGTTTACTTCCTGACTGGTTTGTTTCGGACTCAGACAGGCTGGATCTGAGAGGTCCCCGAGGCTGAAATCAGGAACCCAACCCACCATTTTGCAGAATAAGTTCACGTAGTTTTGCTAATTCCCATTGTGAAAAAGATTTTTCAAAATATAAGTAAGAGCCACAGCAGACAGACATTAAAATGCACTAAAGAATGGAGTGTGGTCACTCAGAGAAATGACACATAACACAGTCAGGAACCAGTAACTCGTATGTGCTTTGGGTGGCTGACCTCTGTGGACTTTGATAATCTTTAGTCCTGTGTCGTGCCTGGTGGGTCGGCGAGGATGACCCGCACACGATGAGATAGTGGTCCATTTATATGGGGGATCCAAATTTATCAGTGGAAAAGATGGTCTATTTATAGGTCGAAGAAGACCATTTTTAAAAGAAAAAGGTAATGGCCCAAATCATTTGTTGATAAATGATTATTTTCTGGGAGAAGACAAAAATAACTGAATAAACATGTCATGTGTCCCGAAGCTGCAGTTTTTGTCTCTTTTTGTCTACTTCTATTTTTTTTTAATACCACCTCACTAAAACTACACAAACATGGTCAGAAAAAGAGAAATGTCTTGAGATTATAGGTAATAGTAAGGATAGAAATATATTAAAAAGCAATTGAATAACCAAGATCCATCATGTATAGGTACAGAATAAATGTAATGAATGTGACCATTGTATGTAGAACGTGCCAATACATGTTCTTGGTTTAAAATAAAAAAAATAAAAAAAAGCAATTGAATAAATGAAAGAGAGCCATGACTAATAATATAGACCTTCAGTTTCAATTTAAATTTGTGGTTTTAAAAAAGAATCCTTTAACATCTCCCCTTTGTTGTTTCAAAGATTGTTAAATTTGGGAGCCATTATCTAAATGTCTGAGTGTTATTTTTATATATTTAAAAATACAGTTAAATAAGATGAGCATAAGATAATAATGTTAGATATCCTTAGTTTCTTATACACATTTTGAATATTCCTATTCTACTTGCCTCCATCAGTTGCAGATAATTACACTATTTAACAATTGACATCTCCCAGAATTAAAGAGAAAAGACAGAAGGACCTATGACAACCTCTGCCAAAATCATGTTGGGCATCTGGAGAATATTTTCTATCCTGTTTTATGTATGTAGATAATTATGTTATTTTCATGGGATTTAGCACACAATTAAAAGTCTGGTCACTTTCTGATTTATTTGTTTGTTTTTGAGACAGAGTCTCACTGTGTACTCCAGGCTAGCCTTGAATTAAAATACACTAAGTAGTTCAGGCTGACCTCAAACTCAGCGATCCCCTGCCTGAGCCTCCCAAGTGCTGGGACTACAGACCTGTACTACTACACCCAGTCTGGTCAATTTCATAGCACAGATTGTTTACAAATGTAACTACTTCTTAAAGCTAAGAATGGTAAAATAACAAAACAATAGTTTCATGAAGCAGTTTTGATAAATTAACATCTAACAATTATCATGGAAGAAACAGTGCACATGCAGTGTTAGATACTCACCAAAGGCTGAACACCATGGCAGGTATTTGAGTATGTAATAAAATGCCTCCTACATAACATGGGTTTCGATTCCTTTAAGGGTTGGCTGAAGAGTTTGTTTTTTAAATCCAATATCATCTATTTAAAGATCTTAGCCCTTTTTCTTTCTCAAGAGGAGGATCTTCAGAAATTCAGATAAGGGAGAACAGTGGATCAAAGTAATTGCATATGCCGTCAGCCGTCAGCCATTCTGTTAACCTTCTCGCACTCTGCTGCCTCTTGTTTTAAGGCCACTGAGGAAAGGAAGGAGGGTTAGCTCACTCATGATCTTTCAGTCCTATGATGTCAGTCTCCCTGGATGCGGGTAATCTAAACAGCGAGCAAATAAACAAACAAAATAACCTTCTACCATGCAACAATTTTAGATGGATGAATATGCAGAATACTTTGAGAAATGAGCAAGTCCTTGTTTTTCCTTGCTTTACTAATGTTCTTTTTTTCTTTTTCTTAGGACATATTGGCTAGTGGGACCCAATCTTTCCTACAACTATCACCTCAAGAATATGGTATAGTCCTCTACTTTTCACTGAATCACCATTTAATGATCCTAAGTGTTAAGTTTGTGGCTTATGGTGGGGGAGGTGGAGGAGGATTATTATAGGAGAAGGATATAAGAAAAACAAACTCGAGTGCATTGTAGCCTCTTCTCCAGTGGATAACCTGGAAAGTTTACTCACCTTCTCTACCACTGTGAATTGGTTTAGCCTCTGACTTAATGGACAATGGTGGAGGTACGAGAAGGAATTTTGAATCCAAATGATGGAGAGTTCATGCTTGACCTCACACTGTGTCTGTGGCTACTCTGCTCATCCTGTACGCTCATCACACTGGGGCAGCTTCCCGCATGACACAGAATCATCGTCCATCATATTGCCCTCGTCATTCAGGGACATTTGACGTCCTTTGCCCCTTCCAGTCTATCCGTTTGTAATAAAGCCTGTCATCAAAGGAGAGCATTTGACATCACCCCAATTTAAGCGTTTCAATTACACTAGCAGTTAAGAAGGCTTGGTCTGCTCAGAACTGATGGCCATTCTAAGATGGGTGTTACCTGATGCAGGTTTTGGCACATCAGAGTATAAACTTCAGCCAGAACCCCTAAAAACATCATCACAAAAATACCAAATTCTTCAAACTTTCTCTTTTCTTTCTCATAAAAAAGAAGCATGAAGTTAGATCATGGATTAAATTTTTAAAAGTTCTTTTGCAGACCAAATATATTCATAATTATTGCACTACTGTTATAGACAAATACTGACATTAAAAACATCTGTGTTCATAGGAGACAACCAGGTCCTTACGGACAAGGAATACTATACTATCCGTTTTTATAAGTTCTAATTTTATTTTATTTTATTTTCAAATAGCATAGGTCAAATGTTTCTTGTGGATTTACTATGCATGTTGCTAGGAATTAGATTCTTTCATCTGGACACTGAAGTCTAGTTGCTTAGAGAAGGACAGTTAAGCCAATCAGTTTAATATCTTCCCATAACAACCACGAGAGAGGTACGCAGGGTGGTCTTAGGCAGGGAGCATTAGAAGAAACACCAACTCTGGAAAGAAGGTCAAAATTTTCTGAAAGAGGTGATGCTTGAAATAAGTTCAAGGGGGAAATAGGAGCTAAGCAAATAAAGTATGCAAAGGACTGTAAAGAGTGGTGACATGAAATACAAGAAAATGCAACATGTCACTACTAACAGTTCATTAGGAACTGAAAGCTTGGAGGAAGTAAAAGCAGAGAGGCCTTCCATATTCTGAAGTGTATGGGACCATGAATGGATTTTTCATGGACAGTGGTATAATCATATTTAAATTTTATAAACATCCCTGTTGCAGCAGTGTGGAAAATTCATAAGAGTGGAACAACACCGCAGACACAAGTACAAGTTATGCTTTATTAAATGTATCACACTGATACAGTTAAGGCATTGTGTCCCACATAGTTTAAATTGTCCTGGGCTATTTTCTTACCGAAGCATTGTTATTAATAGATGCATTATAACAAGCCGAGATAGATTTAATACTTTGTACTTCCAGTATTGGTTTTGTCTATTCACTTTTCTAATAACCCAGGAGTCCAATCTTGCGTGAAATCCACTCATGTTTACATGTGGTGAAATCTGAAAGGTAATCAATCTTTATTTCCCTTTCTCCTTCATGACTCAGTACAACAAGGAGCCATCATCCAAGTACAGAAAATAGGACATTCACTGATTAAAAAGAAAAAAAAAAAAAACTGGTTCAAACATGAGCAGGTAACCAAGATTCATTCTCTGCAGTGAAGGGAGAAGCATCAGTTTTCACCTGGTGCAACAATGGGGTTTACCGAGGTGGCCAGTAACTTGACTTGTGGAAGCATGAAGCCTGTGACTCACCAGGCCTTTCACACAGCGATTCGGGTGTGTGCAAGGGTATTTTAGTAGTGTAACAGGGAATAATACCACCTCACCTGTTAGATGTCAGTTGCGTCCAGTCTGTGGTCTCACAACAACAAGCAATGAAGTTCCAAACCAAAGAGGAGACTAGGAGGATTTCATTGGAAATAAAAATAAGAAGAATAGCTCCTGGATTTCCAGGAGGGGACTCCAAGTGCACGGCCCCTGGGGCTCTTTGTGGTTGGTATTTTATACGGCAAAACCTCAACATGGGTACAGTAGAGGTCAAACTACCATCACCCTGTAAAACTACAAGTATAGTCACTTAGCTAATATTGATCCAATAGTGAAGTGAGGCAGGTAACCAGGGTATATGGTGAGCATCATTCATCATCAACTTTAGCTTATCTATAACTTCTAATTGCAGAGAGAACAAAGGCATTTCTGGGAGGAGATGGGAGATGGGTCTAGATGTTCTGGTCACCAACCTCTGTGTCTGATGCTTACCTGAGCCCACCAGACCGGGCAGTGCTCATTAGGGTACCATCTCAAGTTGCCATTTATCTTTAGGGGTCTTGCAGGCCTGGCTCTCTTCAGATTCCCTCCCTCACGGTGTGTCTTACCTTCTGCACTGACTTCCTCAAGGGCCGGATCTCTCTCCAACTATTAATTTCTAGCTATAATAATAGTACATGAATTATATCTATAAATGCAGACAGAAGTTCCCTAGTTGGACTAAAGTATATCTTATGCTATGAGAAGTACCTTGATGGAAGTTCAATTTTTTAATTGTTTAAATGTATATTCTGTAACAGAATAGATTTGATTAGGTCAATGATTTTGTTACATGAATTTGGCCAACTATTCAAAAAAAGCATACAAATAACTAATATTTCCTGCTTTGTTTCATAAAACTATTTATTACAAAACAACTCTGATAATTGACAAAAAGACAGTACCTGTACAAATATTTACACTGGAAAAATAAACATCTTAAATCAAGACTACCCTCCATTTGGCAGCATTTCCTCTGGGTTTATTCTATTTCATTTTATTTATTTTTTGGGGGGTGGTGCCGGGGATTGCACTCAGGGCCTTGTGCTTGCAAGGCAAGCACTCTAACCGCTGAGCTAAATCCCCAGCCCCTGGGTTTATTTTCAATTTGAAAACAAAATGATTTTGAGCTTACAGGGAAAAAAGCAAATGTGTTAATGCCTTCAATCTGGTGCACTGAAAACAGTGCTCTCGTGAAAGGGACTGATGGAGGGAGAACTTTCAGAAGAGGCTTGTAGGAAGCGGGAAGGTTACAGGAAGAAAGTCAGACTAGAATTTCTCCCAGCAAAGGAGTAACTCTAGCCTGATCCCGAAGGCAAGCTCTGGAGCACAAATAAAACCAAATAATTTTTCCAAGGTAATGAAAGGTGGCCAGATTCTTTAGTCTTTTGGCAGGAGACTTGTCTGTAGCAAGACGAACAGGACTATCTGTGGTGTCCTGAGAGGTTTCTCTTGGAAGATGGAGGATCCTTGCCTGGAAGCAGTTCACCTGCATCCTGGAAAAGTGCACAACCCAGGTGAAGAGGGGAGGGAATGGGGATATCAATAAAATCCCTACAAATGAAAAGTGGATTTGTGAATTTATAAAGTAATATATTTTCACTATGTATTCGTCTCCCACAGGCCATCACTTACTTCTACACGTGCAGCTGCATTTAAAATTGAATCAAATCTTCAAACAGTAGTTTAGAATCCATGAAAATATCTTATTGTTAAATAATTTATAAATCCAAATTACTATTTTAATTATTATTCTTTTTTTCTATGTCAATTGGAAAAATACAGTTATAATTTAGACCGGACACATTTATTTTCAAATTTTGATAGTACGGTTTAACACCTTAAAATATAGACATTACAGTGCATTGCTGAGACCACCCTGGTAACAGCATGGGAAAGATAGTGCTCTAGTAGCTAAAGAGAGCATTGTATTTCATGCGAAAAAACAATTAAATTGTAAACTATGAAATACAGTGTGGGGATGAAACATATGTCTCATGCATTCAGCTTTGACTATATTGACAATTTTCGGACATAGCTGGATTCTTAGTCAAATAACTTGATCAGGTACAAGGACATATCATCTTCAGGTATCATTAAAAATTTTTAAATGGTGTTAAGGGGATCCCTATTTTATATTTTCTTCCACTGGCACAGAAATCTGCTGGAAGTATACTTATGCACACATCTAAGAATATGATTGTCTTTCATTTTATTTTTCAGAAGTTAAAAACAACTAAGAGTTGGGGATTTAGCTCAGTTGGTAGAGTGCTTGCCTAGCAAATGCAAGGCCCTGAGCTTCATACCCAGCACACACACACACACACACACACACACACACACACACACACGCACACAATCACAAATAATTAATCACGCAGAATCAATAACAAAAATAGTTAAAATATTTTCATTTTATAGGGGCTTTTGGCAGAAACTAAATAAGAATCTTTCTATAAGGAATAACTTGTTGATTCAAATAGTAATTGAAGAGCTCTGTCATTCTTTCTTGGTCTTCTTCAATTTGAGATTTTCAATTTAAAATATATGGTTTTGTATTTCCAACATAAAATACCAAAGGAAAAAACTGAAAAAGAATGAGTATATGTATGACTATGGATGAATCACCTTCCTTCATTACAAACAATGGAATTCAAATTTGTTTTTATAATTAGTTTAAATCCCTCTAATTTTTCTAATTTTTTTTTTTATAATGAGGGAAAAAGTCAAGTACATCAGTACATGAATGGAATGTATATGGGTTTTACATTTCTGAAATTCCTTCTGATTCATGTTCCCTATTTGGTTTCCCTTTTAGCACATGTGGGAGAGACAGAAAACATGGCTATTATCTCATGAAGACTGGATGGGACAAAAATGAACAACACACCACCAAAAAGAGAAAAAAAAAAATGCGCCCTTTGTCGGTGCCCATGGACTACACAAAGAGGACAGGAAAAGCTGACTCTTGACAACCAGCAGGTTTGTGAAATGAGGCGTGAGGACTTGCAAGAAGACAAAGAGAAGCTAAATCCTGGCCTTTCACTTTGCTCACTAGGGTACAATCCTAGGAATCTCTGAGTTGTGATCAACAGTTTGCAGGAAAAGCTGAAGGCAGAGGAGCTCCTGTTTCATTCCTGTTTGAGAGGTGGTGGGAAGACAGACTTATACAATGAATCTCACACGAGAGTAACACTAGTTTTGAGACACAGTGAGGAGGAAGGAAAGCCTCAGTGTGACCTCACTCCTGTGTCGTATCTAGAAGCTCTTGTGTGCTCTGCTAAGGGATGTGACAAATCTGAGGCCGCTCTTAGAGAAATTTCCCTAGGATTTCACTGGAGCGAAAAAGAAACTACTCTGTATCTGAACGCTGCAGAGCAGATAACTCGGGTCCGGCATCAGAAGAACAATGCAGGGGCGGCAACCGCTGAGGCGGGGTAACAGAGACCCTCTGAGAAAGCAGATTCCAGATTGCAGCACCCACTCAATTGACTGCAGAATGCAAAGAACGATCTCTGCGCAACTTCTTCTCTGGGAAAAATGGCCAGTATAAACTTCCTAAAACATGATTACGCAAACTTCTGTGTATAGATGATATCTTGGAAACTATCTAGAGTTGGAATGTTAATTTGAAGTACTAAAATATCACAAATAGACTGTCTTAATAAACTAATAGTAAAAATTATTTGGACACTTCTAGTCAATCAAATTAAATTGTACTGCACTTGTAATGTGAGTGTGTGTGAGTGTGTGTGTGCTTGCACATCCACAAGGGTATGTCACTGTGAGTGTTTAATTCAACACTTGGGTATAGTATGAGGGAAGGGTGATCATGAGAAGGAGATCAGTTATACAGGGTTAAACTGAAATTTGCTCATTCGAATACATTGTGGATAAATTTGAATCTTCACCCATAGTTAGCATTTAGAAATTCCCATTGGGAAGACAATTCTCATTCAAAAATACAAAATGTGAGGGGCTGAGGATTTAGCTCAGTGATTAGAGTGCTTGCCTTGCAAGCACAAGGCCTTGAGTTTGATCCCCGGCACCACAAAGAAAAAAAAGGGTTCCTAGTGCTTATTTCCTTTCCTCCTGCTGACAACAATACCCTCATTTTAATAAAACTTCCAGTTACGTATTTTTTACTTTATGAAGAATAGAGTCGAGTAAGAATTAAAGAAGAGATGTCTGTGGCTCCTGGCTCCGGAGGCTGCTAAGTTCAAGAGCGGGGCTCCCGCATCTGCTCTGCTAGGACGCCGGAGCGTCTTCTCGCTGCCCGTAATGCGGCCAAGAGTATCAGGGTGAGACAGGACGAACATGCGCGTCGGGTTTTCAGTAGGGCCGACAGCAAGTCGCTGAAAACAGATTAGATTTACTCTTAGTCCAATAAGCTAGGTATAAGAGTCTCTGGAAACAAATTACATACAAGTAACTTAAACTTAATTTTAAACATATCTCCTAAACAATGAACACTATGGGCTATGTTCCTTCTCTGACGAGTTTCATCTCATTAATGCATAAATATTGCAAAGAGATTCAATACCTCATTTTGATTGACGTTATCATCAGTTTAAAGTAGACTATTGTAATTTCTTTATGCAAGCCTCATGATAACCTTCAAAATACAATTTTAAAAGATACACAAAAAATAAAAAGAAAGAATCAATGTATATCACTACAAAGAAAGTCTTTCACAAACAAAGAAAGGCAGCAAGAGAAGAAGAGGAGCAAAAGATCTATAAGACAGAAAAAAACAACAAAATGGCAGTAGTAATTTCTTCACTATCAATAGTTACTTTATGTCTCCCCCACCCCCGCAGGAGTTCTGGAGATCAAGCTCAGGGTCTTGTGCTTACTAGGCAAGAGCTGTACCATTGAGCTAAATCCCCAACTCCTCAATAGTTACTTTAAATATAATTGGATGAAATTCTGCAGTCCTATGACACAGAGCAATTCAAAGGATAGAATAAACGCTGCCTCCTTGTATACTACCTATAAGCGGCACTTCGGATTTAAGGCCAAAGATGAAAGAATCCCCCCCCAAAAAAAAATCATGCCAATAATAACAAGAGGAGAACAGAAATGGCTATGATGAGTCAGATGAAATAGACTTTTGGTCAAAAAGAGACTGGGAAGGATGTTATATAATGATGAAAGCGTCAATTTCCTTGGAAGTTACAACAATTTTAAATATATAATGCACATAATAAGTGAGTACTTAAAATATATAACACAATCAAAAAAAGAACTGAAGGTAGAAAGAGAATACAACATTACTATTACAACATCTCACTTGCAACAATGACTAAAACACCCAGGCAAAAAAATCATTAAGTCAAGAGTGAGCTACAAAACACTATAGATCAAACAAACCTAAGGAGGCATGTGTAGAACGGCCACTCAACAGAAGCAGAATTTACTTTATTTTCAAGGGCACACAGAATATTCTGCAGGAAAGATCATATGTTAAATCACAAAACAAATGTTAAGAAAATTAAAATTATACCACAGATTTTTAAGCACAGGGGCTGGCGATTTGGTTCAAGTGTGTTTTAAGCACAATGGAATGAAGCTAGAAATCAGAGAAAGACAATTTTAAAAATTAAAAAATATGTTGACATTCAACAGTAATGTTAAAACAATCAGTTTACTGGACAAGGAAGAAATCAAAAGGAGAAATAAAGAAACTGCACACGGCTGTAAAAGTGCTTCCATGGACTTTAAAACATTCCCGACCTACTGCTCAGGCAACATACTTTCAAGGAGGAATTAAATTCATCAGGCTGGAAAAAAAATAAATAAATAAATTCACCAGGCTTTTCATGACAAACTTGTTCCATTCAATCTTCTAAGGAATAATTCTAATTAATTAGAAGAAACCTTCTCCTTCCTGCTTTCACCTATCTATATTAATTTAAGGTTAATGTATTCTATTTGTGTTTAGCTATTTAAAGATTCAAGCAGTTGAAGTGAAAATGTATAATGCCAATTATTTCAAATTAAATTTTTAAATTGATTCTATCGTGTGTGTTAGAAACTAAAGATAATAAAACCATAAACTTTCTCCATATTTTTCTTTTCTGTCCAAAGAAAAAGCAAAATGAATCGTATTTGCATCACAAAAATTGGAATCTGTAAATTACTATTCTCGGAATAATAGGAAAGTGTTGAAGTGATATTTAACACTTGTGCGCTAAGAACTAGTAGTACTTAAAGATAACTTTTTGGAACCCAAAAGTTTTAAAAATGAAGATTCCTCAAGCCAACTCATGAATACATTTCATAAAGTTTCATTGTCTGTAGAATCTTTTAAAGTTTCCTAGCAAGAGTAAACATATGACATTTAGATTTCTTCTATTAAATCCCCAACAAGTGGTTGCAATTTGTCTGAAATCGTACAATAACAAAGAACAATTCATCTCTTCAGGTGGCTTGTACAATCAAACTATTACCATGTTCATCTTTTTAAGTCAGAATTTATCTTCTTGTAATTATCAGTAACTATTAGAGCCATTAGAGCACATAAAATATTTTCTTTGTATTGCTAGTCTATAATTATAACAATATGTTGCCACATTTCTATTTGCCATCTATTTGTGAAGTGACTTAAATCTTGGTTCTTTGTTTAATATTCTTTGTGTTCTCAGCATTTAAATTGGAGCCAAGCACACAGGTTAATTGAAGTACACAATGTATGTTTAAATGTAAAAAAATTTAATATGACCCATTGCCATTAATCTCTCTCAAAATACTTTTCCTAACTTTGAACACTTATCTCATTTTTCTTGCCACTTTCTTCCTTTTTACAATTTTTTTCTTTTTAATTTTTTACCAGAGTAAATGTTTATGTTTGTGATGTGAAATACATACATACACACTTACACCATCATTCTTGCCATTTTCTGAAGATCTAGAAATCCTCATTAGCAAGTGTATTTACAAGGTGTGCTTATAGCTTCAGTAAATGTTGCTGCCAAGTGCCATTTGATGGAAAGACAAGCTAGTAAAAACGTAACAGTGTGTCTTCATCCATCACGTCCATCAGTCTGCCACCATACAATTACTGGCTCTTCCCCAAAGTCAAAATGACCATAGGAGATAAATGTTTTTAATCAATTCAAGAATTTTAGGCAGCCACAATAGTGCAACTAAAAACCTTCATTCACAAAAAAAGACTTCACCTGCTTCAGAAAGTGGTAAGAATGACCGGATGTATATTCATTATGCATTGCAAATGTATATTAATAAAAAAATTAAAAAGAAGGTAGCAAGCGCAATGGGATGTGCGTTTGAAGAGAGGGAGAGTATTTTAATAGAAATTAATCACAAATGAGTCTTTTACACCAACTTTTTTAAAAATTTAAATATTTAGCATATATTTTGATCACAGCTCATAGTACATGCACTGGCAGAACCAATGATTGCTAAATGAATGAATTACACCTGAAAGGTAAACTCATCTAAAAAAGTAGACCCATTATTTTCCAGGGAAGTTTTAGTGGCCATCGCAGGTAGCGGGATGGCACTCAATGAGGAGTGAGTTAAGGGACAGTTATTGAAAGAACTTGAAGCAAAAGAGAAGTCTGTAATAACCCAGAGGATTATTTGATTTGGACACTGTTAGTACTGATGCCTTCCAAACGCTGAAGAACATTCTTGGGGTTTTCAGATATTTAGAGAAATAGCAAAAGGACTACATTATTTTTATATTATTTGTTTCCAAAGTCACTGGTAAACTATGACATTATAAATATCTAACAAGATCTTATATACGTCTCTTTGTGAAATCACAGTAATGTACAAAATGTGTGAATTTTTTCAGTGTTCTCTGTCTTCGCTGTGTGAATGTTAATATTCTACCTGTAATGTCAAAACCATGTTTTAGCTATCTATCACCACTGGGGGAACTGAGAAAGGGGTATATGAGATCTCACATACTATAACTTGCAACTGCATACAAATTTAAAACTATAAATGAAAGAATTTATAATAAACAATAATAATTTGTAAGTGTAAGTTGTTTTTAAAAATTTAAGAAACACATTTACAAATATTTAAATAAATGGTTTGTAAAATATATACTAGATTCAATGCCTGGCATACACCTAGAATTTTAAAAAACTCTCTTTACACATGATCCAAAAAAAAGTGGACCAAAATGCTTCATCACACAACTTCCTCTAGCTAGCTACTGCTACAATCTTTCAAATGCCTCCTGTTATACCCGCTGACAGACCGAGCAGGCCTCTGGGATATTTGGTGCTTCAAATGAATGGCTGTCGATTGCTGTGTTATCTCACTCTGACATGCAATGGGAAACCGAGAGAGAGCAGTAGCTCTCCAGCCAGTGCACAGTGTCCCCTGCATTACCCAGGCTATTATCTCAGGAGAGCAGGGCCACATCTTCCCAAGGAGAATATTTTGCACATTAAGCCCTTTCATTCCTGTGAGTCACATCCTCAAAACTAACATGACTAATTCAGATACATCTTTCCTTCACAGTCATCCAAATGGATTGCAATTTAACAATTTGAGCAGAGGTGCTAATGGCCTTATTACTTCCATTTACATGCCTGCAGTTATATCTGCCATTAAATAGCATTCTGTTATTTTCTTAGACACGGCTTATTTCAAAAGAAAAAAAAAACTGATGAGATTTTAATAAAAGTGAACCTGGATATCTGCTTTAAGGCAAGAGAGTGATTAAACATGTTTATCTTTCGCCAGTGAATAAGTAAATAAGTAAATATCCTCTTGCATCAAGAGAAAGCGTAAGCAAGGAAAGATCCTACAACACAACTGATACTGGAAAAATTTCGAGGAGTAGATTTCCGAATACAGATGGTATATCAGATCATCATAACGATTGCTTAAACCAGTATTTAAAGTTTTAAGGGAGGAAAGGAAAGGGGGAAAGTAGCTCATCCTGTTAGTGAACTACAGAAAGTATCTCTATTTACAGCATGAAATGATTCATTTGTTTTTTTGCATGTGTGTGCAAAGAAAGAATAAATAATACCCACTCATCTTTTATTATTAAGAAGTTCTTGATATTGGTTGGTCCCACAAGATGCTATAACATTAAGGAACTGGAATTAGTTTTCTCTTCCCTTTAGTATTAGTTCTACATTCTTTAAAAATATTTTATTATTTTTAAAATTTATTTTATTTTAATGGTACATTTTAGTTGTACATACTGATAACATTCATCATAGAGGATTTGTACCTGTACATGACATATCTTGTTGCTTCTTTTTTTCCCATTCCCCTCCCCTCACCTCCTCCTCTCTCCCTATTTACAAAAGCTTTGTTTCCATTTTTTCCTTCCATTTCTTATTTCTCTTGTCCTTCTGTTCCTTTCCCCCTCCCCCTTCTTTCTTCCCTTTCCCATTTGGACATTTTCTTCCCTTTCTCAATATGATACATTTTAGTCTTTATTTACACTTTCAGTTTCTCACACCAGAGAAATAATGCGGTATTTAAACATGTGTGTCTGATTTATTTCACTTAAGAGTATGGTCTCAAGATGCATCCAATGAAAAGATTCATTTGGAGTGAGAAGTTTCTCTGGCTTGCTTGCCTCTTCCTTTCCCCATGCATTTTACAGGGGAGACTGCAAGACTATATTCCTTCCTGCTTACAGTGTCCTTCCCATTTGTGGAGAGGCAGATTGGAGATGCACAGTAAACAAAGAAAGCATTTACTAGTGCCACATTAAAGACATGGACCTTTTGTTAATAATTCAGTAGAGAAGAAATGAAAAAAAAAAGGAATGTAGGCATATTTTGCTGAAATTTTAGTTGTAATTGCTAAGTCTTGGAAACAGCCCAAAATGCCCATCAACTGATGAATGGATAAAGATGAATTTTTTTAATACAATAGAGTACTACTCTGCCATAAAGAATGGTAAGTTTGAGATATTTTTAGGTAAATGGATGCATTTTGAGACCATACTCTAAAGTGAAATAAATTGGACACACATGTTTAAATACCGCATTGTGAGAAACTGAAAGTGTAAATAAAGATTGAAATATATTATATTGGGAAAGGGAAGAAAGTGTTCAAATGGAAAGGGGAACAAGGGAGGGGAAGTGAGAGGGGGGAAGAGGGACAAGAGAAAAAAGAATAGAAGGAAAAAATGGAAACAAAACTTTCATAAATAAGGAAGGAGGAGGGGTTGAAGGGAGGGGCAGTGAATGGGAAAAAATGAAGCAGCAGTATGTATCATGTACTGGTACAAATTCCCTGTGATGAATGTTATCAGTATGTACATTTAAAATGCACCATTAAAATATTTTTTAATGAAGATTAGGGTCTAATAATTTTTCAAGAAAAAATACAGAACCAGATACTTCATCATCATGTTATGTGCAAAAAATATAATAAAAAGCAAATATTACTCAAAGATTCAAGAACAAAGCATTCTCTTCAAGATAGAAGTTAACACCATGATAAATTAAGAGTACTTTTTAAAAATAAAATATAGACTTTTGCAGAAACTTGTTAAATAATATACTCCAACAATATAGTATAGAAATAAACTACAGTGGGAGGAGTTTAGGGAAACTATACCTATTGTACCAGCATACACATACTTACACACATGTTTATATATATGTTCATATTATATATTACATATATGAGTGTGTTTGTATATGTATGTCAATAATTCTGTAGTGACAGATGTATAACAGACTCCCTCAAACAATTACATCAAATAAAATCAGAAGAATAAACAATAGCTTTAAGAAGAAAATAAAAGAATATTGAACATAGTGGTTCTGGTAAAACCAGGAAGCTATTTACATATTGCTTGCGTAACAATAATAAAATAAATAGAATAGAAAATCGCAAGGAAA
This sequence comes from Hystrix cristata, assembly GCA_004026905.1. NCBI lineage: Eukaryota > Metazoa > Chordata > Mammalia > Rodentia > Hystricidae > Hystrix > Hystrix cristata. The sequence goes on along the minus strand of PVJO010002120.1, from coordinate 25,904 downwards.
ACAGGATAAAATGCAATCAAAATGAAAAATACTTAAAATATTCTGTAATTTTGAAGTAGTCATAACAGTTAATAAAAGAAATGTATATTTATGACGTTAGAATATCTTTCATGATTTGATTCAGAGTTGATTGCTTAATACATAGATTATTAAGTATATTCATTTCACTATTTTTATCTTTGACTTTCATGTTCATTTATTTGTTGGATTATTACTATAATACTATGTATATATTATAAAGATCAATAGAACAACGAGTTATGCTGCAATGAATATTCTAATTATTATTGTTACAAAATTAATCATTGCACCAGGGGCATGAAGAAAGTATTCTATATGATACTGAGTATATTAATTACAATTTACACAATTCTCATTGTTTTAAAAAATTATATCTATTCCCCCATGTATGTTTTTTAACTTTATTTTTCTTTTCCATGCTATTTCCTTAAATTTCAGTTGACATATCTCCATATCAATTGAAAATAATATCATCAAAGCTATACATAAAAGACTGGGAAAGATAGTAGGAGGTGGGTTTCTACTCTTAGAAATAATATAATTATCTTTTGAAAGTGGGATTGGGGTGCAGACAGGAACAGGATGGGGAGATTTTAAAATTTTTAATCATTTTAAATTTTAATTGCTTAAGTATTTGAACTCTCTTTGCTACATTCTTCAAATGTGTATTTTTAAAATCTAAAATTAAATAAGATAATGTAAGACATGGCCCACTTATTTGCTATCGTGGAGAAAAGCTTCAGCCATCAACTTTAGTATTCCGTCTCATTATGAAGTGATGCCTATATGGTGATACGTGTAGTAGGTTGCTCTTGACGGATTTCAAGTGTTTCAGTCTTGGAGAAAATATAATTTGTATTTTAAGTGCATTAACATTTTTCTTTTCTTAATAATGTCAAATGCTTTGTATATCTAATTGTCACTATTCCAACTCCTTATGTGGTAAGAAATCTTCTGATTTGCTATTATTTACACAAGTGAGCCTCCCTGCTTAGAGAATAAATGGGCTCCACATATTTACTTGAAAATAGATAATTTTGCAAAAATAAATGGTTAGAATGAATAAAATTATCTAAAATATCTAGTATGTCACATGTGTTAGTAAATACAAAATATTGATTTTTCATTGTCCCTCCTTTAGTAGCATTTAGGAAATATACACTATGACTTAAAGTATAAAGAAGACAGAAAAAAATAACCAAATTAGTGTTTTTTCTGTCATCCTTAGTTTCGAGGTTCAAATATCATACTCCCAACGTACACACATTTCATTTAAAAATAAGACAAACTAATAATGTTTGATTATATATTAATTTCATGTAATATTATAATTTATAATGCCTACTATAAACATATCTAATAATATAGGATCGTACCAGGAACATATAAACAGCTACTCTATTGCTGTAAATCTATGACCCTCTCATCAGATTTCAAATTAATTTCTAATTAGCTACCTCTAAAGACTATGCAGTTTACAAACAGAAACTGTAACCCTTAATGAGAAATATCTTACCATTTACACAGTTGGAGATAAAGATTGTAATTTCACAAACATATTCCTTTTAATGGAAATATTATATAATATTTTAGTATAGCAATAAATTAAGTTATTGTGATTTATTTTATGACAAATAGTTAAGAAAGGAGTTTTATAATACACATGCATTTTAGCAATGAAATAATGTTTTCGTACTATTACTACATACTTACAACCAATTTTCTTGGTTTACATGATTTTTATAAAATTTACATTATACAGTTTATCTTTTTTGTTTCATTTTATTTTTGTTTTCCCTCCTGTAGTAGTCATCATTAAAAACAAAATACTCATGATGCTAGACTGAATTCTTATACTGAATTTTGCTGTTTCCCTAGTGAAAGAAATGAGTTAACATTTTCTTTCTTGACTTTCTTTAGCTCCAGGGACTTCTGAAGTTTTGAATCTCTGTCAAGTCTTTCCCGAAAAAGTAACTCAAGAATTTTATGAGTACACTTATTCCAGATACATAAATGAGGATCTCAACAGGTTTCAATATATACAAACAAGTATCTATTCTTCATTATTAAGATTATCAGGTACAGAGAAACAAGTGTTGATGAAATTCCATTGTTCCAGATAATAGAATATGGACCTGTCCTCCGGAAGAGCGTCATATGTTTAGAAGTGGAAGAATATGTGACGTCTGTCACTAGTGGGATCTGCACAAGCCCGACTTGGCCAAAGTCACAGTGATCTTGGTATATCAGCATCTAACTCTGCTATCCACAACACCTTCACCGTAGTGACTGTGGATGCTGCCTTGCTTTTGTAAAATCTAAGTACACTTGATGTTCATTGATTCGTGCTAACTGTCCTGCTTTAAACAGATCTAATTGAAAACTAGTGTATATCCAAAGTTTAATTTTCAATCTGAACGCAAAACTTGTAGTTAGTGAAGCAAGAGAATTTCATCAATGTTTGCCTTCCTAGTTTAAGTGTTTATTTCAAACCCAGAATAATGGATATCTGTATCTCAAAAAACTAAACAAAAACAAAAACAGAACAGACTATCTGAGACAATTAACTAGCTTGATGAGACAAAAGTTTTATGTAGCTCCAAATTTTGGAAATTCAAAGTTCAAGATCAGCTAATTAGAGTGCATCATGTTGGTTTGTCCTCTAGTAAAAGCAGATAGTAATAGTGAGAGTATGTGTTGGAGCAAACAGGCTCAAATTGAAGGGGTAGAGGCAGGGAGAGAAGAGATTAGAACCCCATCATTTCCTCTGAGAGTGCCTCCCCACACCCAGTGACTTAAAGATCTCCCGTTAGACACCATCTCTTAAAGATGTACAGCACCTCACAGTACTGCCATCCTGGGGACAAGACCTTCACATACGCACCAGTGGGAGACACTCAAATTTGCATCCAAACCATAGCAGCACAAATTTCTATTTTTTAAAGTATCATTCTCTAAAATAACTAAAGTGGATTGCTTATGAAAGTTTATATAGTCACCAAACTTGGTGATAGATTACTTTTATTAAATGTTAGTTTGCAGACCACACATTCCTCCTTCCATTTGCAAAGCAATCAAAGGTCATATGCTTACCAGGCTGGCTCTCATAGTGTCAAAATACGTGAGAATTTATACAGAGAAATGTCATTTGGTATAATTATTAGAACTATTAAGCATAAATGTCATATTGTTTAATGAAATTGTACTTTAAACAAAGCACTTTTTTTGTTTTAATCTACATAGTTTGAAGACAATATCTACTTTTTAAAATTCTTAGTCTTTTATTTATGTATGTATCAAAATAATCTTTATGGAAAATCACTTAAGTACAAAAGAACCTCTTATAAGTTTGGAAATTAAATGATTTATTTTACATGGAGCAAAAAACATTTAAAAGTAATTCAAAGTAACTTAGAGAACAAGAAACATAAGGATATATAATAGTTTTGAGTGTGTCAGGCTATGAACGAAAACAATTTACATTGTTAAATTCATTCATATGGAGAAAAAGATAGGTTTGTGAAAATGTAAGTGGAAGTACTATTTTGTAAGGAAAATTTTAGTTCATTTAGAAATTACAATAGTTTAAGACACACCATTGTTTAATGTCAAAACTCTTGTGTCCAAGTGGTGCACGAACCCCAGAAAACACATATTGTACTGTTGATAAATAGAACTCTGAGGTTCAGCCAATATCTGGAAACATCCTCATGTTACAAAACCACAATTGCTTTCATGTATGCTCACTTCAAGTACATTTGAGGGAATTTAGATATTATGAAATTCTTTTGGCCCACATCAGACTTTGAGACGCAATTATAAATGTTAAGGAATTTTCTGAGCACATGGACAATTTGAAATCAGTAATATGTACTTACAGCAGATATATAGGCAAACAGAATAAATTAGTTTTTCTTTGTTTTACTTGGTATTTATGGAGAAACAGTTATAAATTAGTTATAAATTAGAACAGTACTAGTTTAATTGTTTCTAGTGCTGACATGAGAAAATTTTTTAGCTACCTGTTGGTGTAAGAAATCTAAAAATGTGGAATGATGCTCATCAGGAGCTAGCGATGGGGAGGGGATGGGCTGGGGAGACAGCTGTTAAAAAACACATGGGCTTAGTTAGATAGGAGAAAAAAACTGGAGAGATTTGTGATCCAACGTGGCAATTATAGTTAACGAGATAATATATTCTTGAAAAATGCTAAAAGAATGGATATAAATTATTCTGATTAAAAATATAATAACTATATGAGACCATGTATATGTCTGTTATATGTCTGCATTTATCTTTTAGATTTGGTTATATATATATTAAAAAACCAAACATCCTTTCCAAACATCCTTTTAAACAGATCAAATACATATAATTTTACCTTTCAGGCTAAAAATATAATTTCTTAGAAGATATAACATTTAAATGTAATATTGTATACTAGCTGGGACATTAGGAATGTTTTTAGAAATATAGATCAAATTTAGTCAATGACAATGAGTGATTGGTAATTTTTCATGAATTTCTGAGAAGGGCAGCTCCTGCAGTCCAAAATATTATTTTTTACAGAGACATCAGACATATCTTACCATAATGATGCTTAAAGCATACAAATTTCTCTTTTCCATTATCTGATGCTCTTCTTCTTATGAAAGCTAAAACTCTAAAACTCTCCCTTCAATTTTCTTGTTTCTTTATACCCAATCTTCTGCTCTAGCTAACTGGGTCACCTGGCTGATGATGTCATGCTTTCTCTACCTTTCTCCTAACTCAGGAAGTCCTTCAGGTTCTCTGAATTTATTTGAACCTAACTAAATTTCAAGACCCAAACCTAGCTTTTCCTATTGTCAGGAAAAAAATAAGAGAATAAGGTGGATGTTCAAGATTGCTAATATATCTCTCTTGACAAAGATGTTAAGGGATAATTTTTCTATGATTTTGGAATACTTCTTAAAGATAGATAATACACAATTTCAACTAAGTATCAATTAGCTTATATGATCATATGAATGTGCTGCTCAGATATCTTGTTACAGGGACAATAGGTCCCCTGATAGGGAAAGAAAAAGACTGTACACTAAAAAAGCTGTAAGAGTTGACTGCATTTGGTTGCAGAAGCCATGAGAGTATTTTGGAATTGGATTTTGTGGGCGCTACATAGAGAGAAGAAGGAATTAAAATTAAGAGTGCATGTACAAGACACCCATTGGGGAGCACCTTTTCATGACATGGGAAAAAGTATTGTGGCAACAAGCCCTAGAGATGAGGTAAATTCAACCCTGTGATGAGGAAATGATGGTTAATGGTGAGCACGATAGAAATGCTTGAGTTGCCCTGACAGATGGTACAAGATGAAGAAAGAGGAAGTGAAGGTACTTTAATCAGCGTCTTGTATGATGCCAAAAGTTACACTAAGAGATTATGTCCCAAGGAAACCCAGAGGACATGCCACTCACAAAGGCTTTTAAAAATTTGCTCATAAAGCACAATCAAAGCTGCCAAGAATTCAACATTGTCCAATGTGTGTGTGTGTATATATATATATTCTGATGTACACATTGTCTAAAATATAGTCATATGTATACATGTATGTATGTGTGTGTGTGTATACACACTGAGCCATTCTGCTTACATCCTATCAGAAGACAGTGCCCTGAAGTAATAAAGGCCATATGGCAGCACTTAACATCAGAAGTCAGGAGGCCATGATTACCTTATTGAATGGCAAGTTTAGAGAAATAAACAAGGGAGCTGAGTCCAAAGGAAAGGTCAGATGTGGTTTATACAATCAGATCTCCCTCAAGCAAATGGAAAGGCAGCCCACAAGGAAGTTTCTGGTATTCATAACTAAAGGACAAGGATAAAGGAGCAGGAGGCTGAGGGCAAGCAAATGTGCCTAACTTCCTCTTTGCCCAGATTTGAATCAGTTTTTAGTTTTGTAACTTATCACTAAAGAAGCAGCTAGGCATCCAAGGAAAACGACACCAGAATAGCCATAAAAGTACTGAATTCCTCAGTCATTCTCTCAGAGACCTATGACAGTTGAATGAGTCTATACCCTAAGGAAAGGCAAACATCCAGAGATTTTGAGGACTCTTGGCCCTCACTTGATATCCAAAAGTCCAATCTACCATCATGATCTACCTGCAGAGGGAGAACTTACACACACCACATAACATACAGGTTCTTGCTGGTGTTCTAGTTTCATTGATTCACTCTGCATTTATTTTCCTACCTTGTGGGTGTAAAATAGGAATTGATATAACCTCACAGTCAAGTTTCACTACATTGTTTCTTTGACATGTAAAGCACAAAATACCAAGAGGAAACCTTTGACACAATGAAAATCAATATCACATTCAGAGAGGGGCGCAGAAACTAACACAATCATTAAACACTCACTTAAGGTATGACAGAGCATCGGTTCCTTTCATATCACTTGCTTATCTTGCCATTCTATGCTCTGTAGAACCAAAATGAGTCCTGGAGAATCATTGTGATCTACAACAAGCTTAAACAAACAGAAGCTTTGATCACAGCCACCATACAGATAATAGCAACATTGTTAGAGAAGATTACTAAGCACACATTATGCATAGCCAATAGTTTGATGAAAGCATTATTTTCTATTTCACTTTAAAAAGGTAATTAGAAACCTTTTCCACTCATGTACAGTAGAAAATAATAGCTATTTATTGTTTGTCTGAGGACTATCTTATAATACAGTCTGAAAAAATCTGTACCACCTGAATATTTTGTGGACTGTCACACAGATCTTTAAATTGGGGAATTATGTTCCTCTAATAAATCATAAAAAATTTGGTGGTCATTCCACTGGAGACTCTTGTAAGTGAAATATCATCTTGAAGGCAAATGACAAACCTACAAAGTTTCATGTTCATGCTGGTCCAGTGAAGTTTTAGGGTTTAGTACTTAGGAAAACGGCATTGGTTCTTTATTGTGAAAAACAAATCAACTCGTGCTACATCCATCCTCTACCAAAAAAGATAGCACTCCAGAATAGCATAAAAAACTCATAAAATTACGGACACAGTGGCAGAGATAAGAATAATATATAGTCCCAATAGTATTGAATGCAAATTAATAATGCATGTTTATTGTGATTTGTGAATATTCCAATTATTTGTGACAGAGATCAATGCCAAATCCCAAATACAAAATTATTCCTTGAAGAAAACAAATTCTCACTTTGTGCCAAGTTGTTTATATTGAGCCCCTTTTAACCTGAAAGGACAAAAATTTTCTCTTTGTAGAGATAGATGTCTAAGAGAGTATATACACACACTTTCCTGAATTCAGAGCCTTGGCCAGCACCATAGAGCCTATGAGATGCCTGATCCAAGCATTTAGATGCATGAGCAAAGCATCTAAATAAGATACTCCATTTACACTGAAGGACATGTGATCATTATCATAGACTCTATTAGCCGTACCATCCAGAAGTTGTCACCCACATGGAACGCTGGAATGACATACTCAAGGCATAGCTGTAATGAAAGCAAAAAGGCACTGCTCTGCAAGCAAAAAGTGCCATCTTTCAAGATCACTTATATTCATTAAATCAGAGATTTTTATGAATACTGTTTACCAGTAGAAATAATAGAGTGTCGTGGATTTAAAAGGCTGAAAACAGAAATGGCCTCTTGTGTTGTCATCTCCAGTGAAATCTGGGGGCAAATTTTGATCCTTACAATGCTGAGCTTTGCAAGCTTGGAGATCTATTTCCACATGCACCAGACTCTTGCTGGAGCAGCCAAGGGTCACTTTTACACCACACATGCAGAGGAAAATAGAGAGAAAGTGACGAGATCCAGGCAGATGCCTACCAGTACTCAACCACCCCACTGTATCTCTAAACATTCCAAAGAAAAGTCCATGGCAATGATGAAGGAGCTATTTCTGAAGCACACTTGGAGAATAATATTTGGAAATAGAAACTGTAGAAGATAATAGCCAGAGAAATTCCTCCACAATCTACTATTTTGGGGAAAATTTACTACTATATTCATGCTGAGTACGCTCTTCTCTTAATTTGCTCCTAACCAGTGATACAGCTTGATAATGCAATGATTATGGCCTTTTTATAAGGAACAGAAAATTGCAATTTGGCCATGCATAAGTTTTAATTTTTTTCAAATTTTGTAAAATCTTTATTAAATTTTTTATACATGAACAGTAACATATGAACTTTTTCTATTATATTACTGTGATTGTGTGTCTTGAAAATAGTCACAAACACCCTTGTAAAATTTGTATTTAGAACGATAAAATATCCAAATGAAATATTTTAAATTTTATGTTACATTATTGAGATATTAGTGGTAGGAAAAAGAATAAAATTTATTTAAACATTGGATCAGTTATTTTCCTATCAGTGGAATAAAATACCTGACACCCACAACTTAACACAGAGATTGATTGGGCTCATATTTTCCCAGGGTTCAGTCCATAGTTGGCTGGTTCCAAGGCAGATACAGAATGTAGAAGAATCTACAGGAGGAACACTGCTCTATCCATGGCAGCCAAGAAACACAGAGAGAGACAGAGAGACAGAGAGAGAGAGAGAAAAACAGAGAGAGAGACAGAGAGAGAGAGAGACACACACTGAGATGAGGAGAGGAGGCAGGAACAAGAATGCAGTCTAGGTCACACCCAGAGTCATCCAGTAATCCACCTCCTCCAACCAGACCCCACTCCATAGCACATCCAGCTATGAACTCGTAAGTGGATTAGGTCACTGATCAGCACAGCATACACATTATCCAATCACCTTCCAAAAGCCACAGCTCTGAGCATGGGAGAATCTGGGGGGACATTATGGATCTCATGCTTAGCAGGCATCATTAAAAACTAAATCATCACCTTACAGTTTTATGTATCTGACAATTGGAAGAATTTTCCACTGATAAACTTTCGGCTCAGTATATTTCAAATTCTATTTCTGCTCCAGGAATACATATTTTTTGGTGTCAGACAACAAAAGATATGTCATGTAAGATATCCCCTATCCCTATTAGCTTTAGCTTTGGGTTGTAGTGTGGGCTCATTGTACATAGTAGACAGGAGAAAAATTTCTGGGAATCAGCCCTAAAGAGGGTGGTTAATGATACATTTATATGAATATAGAAATGACTGTAACAACATACATACAGCTAATATTTTAAATTTCTCTAATCAAGCAAGTCTTTTTATCTCCATAGTTTGTACTTGTAGCTGCTATTGGTTTTTAGTTTAATATTAAAATAAACACTAATAAGCCATAATAAGACAAGTGTTAATAAAAGTTAAGGAGTTGAATACTCTCGAGCATTAAGAATGTACACTAACTGGATTTTGCTAATATTTTACCTGTAGAGCTAGCTATCTTGGAATGTAACAAATTATTACTGAAATTGTGTGACAAATGCTTAAATTATTCTAATTACAATATTTTATATGAGAAGGTCAGTTTTGTTCCATTAGTTACAAGGTATTCTGAAAAAATGGATGACACTTTATTTAACATTATTTTCCAGTGCTGGGATATAGCAATTTTCTGTAATTTGATGATTTTTAATGATATCAATATAAAGAGTAACATCTTGTGATAATATGATGGATCATATTATAGATAATAAAAAATTTAAAAATATCCAATATTGAGAGACAATGCATAAGCAGTGAGAAAAAGGATAGCAACAATATTTGAGATATAAAAAAGGTAGGACAATCTAGAACTCCACAATGGATAGACACAGTAGCAATATAAGCAAAAGATAAATACATAAAAAGGCAAATGTCATTTTCAAGGTACGCCTTTTTTTGTGTGTGTCTCTACAATATTCCTGTGTAGAACAGAACATTCATATTTGTAAAAAATACTCATATATCTTCAAACATGATCACACACACACGAAAAAAAAATGAATAACATTACTTACTTTTCCCATTGGAGACTAACTGTAGTAAATCATTTTACCTCTGCCCTATTTATAGTCCTTCTTCCTCTTGTTTATTCTAAAGACTCCGTTTTCTATCTTGAGCATCAGGAAACTAACCCATGATATGCGACACACCAACATCAATTCTTTGATTGGCATACTTCATGTTAGCATTTATATTTGTATTAATTATTATACTTTCCTTTCTAATTTGAGCTGACTAATTCTTTCATTTTCTACACAATGCAGCACAACCAACCTGAAATTTGGCATGAATTGAGTTAGAGTGATGGGCGAGTTGTTCCAAACACAACACACTAGAAAGAATCATACAGAAAAGTCAAGTCTCCAATAGTTAAGGTGGCTCAGTGGATTGGAGGCCAGAGCAATATTGAAAAGTTTGAAAATATTTGGTATCTCTATGACAGAAACCAGGAAGAAAATACAGAATCAGGAGTTTGTATTTGCTCAGTCACTGCGATGACAAAATACCCAAGACAATCAACTTTTAAGGAGGAAAGAGTTGTTTGGACTCACAGTTTCAGGTTTCAGCCAAAAATCAATTGGTGCCCCTGCCTGGTGGGGCCAATCACCAGGCAGGAGAGTGTGAGCATTATGGCACGGAGTACCAATGCTGCAAAGAGTCTCGCCACTCGGGGGCCTGCAAGTGAAGGGAGTCAGAGAGGGAGGGAGAGGCTGTTGTCACAGAAGCCCATCAAAGCCTAGACTCAATCTCTAACTTCTTTCCATTAGCCCTGCCTCCTAAACTTTTCGTTACCTCCCAACGATGCTACAGGCTAGAGGCAAGCATTCAACACTTGGGCTCTTGGGGGATATTCGAGATAAAAATTGTAACACAGGACAACAGGAGTGGGGAGTTCGGATCGCTACTGAAAGGAACAGAAGACACTGGCGTTTCTAATAAATTACATACACACTTTGAGACATGTTTTTTAATCCTAATGAATTTAAAATTCAAAAAAACAATGGACCAAAAAAATGACAAAGCACAAGCAAATAGTAGTATGGGAGGGCTAGATGATGAAAGAAAAGACATTTACATGTACGTTTCTTTAAGCAAGGAAGCCAACCCCTACAAAGAAAAATCAAAAAACAAATGAAAACAAAACAAAAACTAATTTAATTGAATTCTGTACTATTTCTAGTTGTTCTTAATGAAGGAAATGTTAATATCATTGACATTTATTGAATTTTGTAATATTGAAATTGAAATAACTGGTAGTGGACCTAAAGAACAGCTATGCAGGAAGAAATGTAACCGTGCTAGGTGCTTTTATGTTCCAACTTGATTGGACCATAGGGTCCCTGAAATGTTTGGTAAACACCTGCAAGGGTGTTTCTAGAGATTAATATGTGAATCAGTAGAAAGAGGAAAGCAGACTGCTATCCCCAGTGTAGGGGGTCATTATCCAATCAGCTGAAGGCTGAGTAAGAGTCCCTTCCTGACCCCCTTGAGCCGGGACATCTTTCTTTCCCTCTCTTCACCCTCACACTGGAATATTCACTCTTGGGTCTTGTTCTTCCAGACTGGAACTGGACCATGGACTCTCTGGGGTCTCTAGCTTACCTCACCCGCTTCAGATTCTGGGAATTCCCAACTTCTATAATCATGTGAGTCAATTCTTCAAAATAGCTGAGCAAACAAAGGTATTTTGGGTTCAGTTTTTATGCAGAAGCCAGATTAAGGCAGGGAGGGACATTACTTGGTTCCAAATCCCCCGCGTTTGCTCATCTTTCTTAAAACTTTTATTTTCATATAAGTGGGTAGATACTCCTCACCAAGTATTAAGTCTTTGAGTCAGTTTTATTCACACAAAAAAAATTGCAGTTGTGTATCTTTTTTCTTTGTTACTCTTCAATGGGCCTCCTTTTTACATAGAAAATTCTGCTTTATCTGTTTGGTGTGTGCTCTCTGTATACACAAATTTCCCCAAATTAATGCAACTATTATGTTTTATGAATGTATACTATTCAAATGTTTAAATTATGACTCAAAAAACACAAAACAAAATATTTAATTTTTCATTTGGTGGCCCTTGTGTTCAAGGCCTCGCCCCACCCTCAAAAAAGATGGTAAATCAGTACTTTATCCAGCATCACTTACCTTGTTCTTAATATAAAGACAATAAATATTGGTAACATTTTACTAATACAGATCATTTTTAAAATGCTGAAACTGATTATATTTTCTCATTTGGCTCATTTACTCTTTTTGTTTTTTTTCCAAAATTTAACAGCGTATTATTATTATTATTATTATTTTTGGTTATTCAGTCAATGCCACATACTCCATATGATAACTATATGTGTAGGTACACACATGTGACTATGATCGCACTACTGGTGCCTGTCAGTTTATAAAACTTAGTTGAGGTGATTGTTGTAAATCTCAGTTGCTAGTCACAGAAAATAATGCTGTCTAGCTAATGCAACTGCTGTAGCCAGTCTGTTATTCTTCACCTTTCTTCCACTATAAAGGCTGTTAAAAGCTGGCAATTACTTTCTTAGCCTCTCTTGGATATTGGTGACATTGTGACACTTGTCCATAAAATCTAAAGAAATCTGCAAGCCAAGAAAAATAAGATAATTCAATAAAATAGAGAGAAGATTGAAATACTTCATTAATAAAGACACATAAATATCCAAAATATATATATAAATGATAAACATTTGTCATTTGAGAAATCCATATTAAAGGAGAAACTTGAAACATTTATAGGTAAATTGATGCACCTCAAGAACCTACTCTTAAGTGAAACAAATCAGAAACACATGTCTACATATCGAATTGTTTCTCTGCTATGAGAAGCCATAAGTGTAAATAAGGACAAAAAGTTATAATAGATATTGTAAAAAAGAAAGAAAATGTTCAAATCGGAATAGAACTAGCGAGGGAAGAGGGGGAAGGAAGGAAGGAAAAAGAAAAGAAAAGAAAAAGAAAAAATGGAAAAATGTAGATAAAGCTACTGTAAATAAGGAGGGGAGGGGGAGTAGAAGGGAGGGGTGGGAAAGGGGGTGGACCAAGATATATCATGTACAGGTACAAATTAACTATGATGAATGTGATCATTATGTCTGTCTACGATGTATCAATACTTGTTCTTGGTTAAACAAAAAACATAACGAAATACTATTAAATGTGCACTTCCACATATTGATGAGTTTGAGTTTGTGAAGCCATCAAAAATTCATCCAATATTGGTGAGATTATAAAATTGTACAAACTCTTTGGCAGATTCTTATAATGTTAAGTATGCACTAATCATCACATTATCAGCAATTTCACTCATAGTAATTTTCTCCAAAGAAATGAAAGTATGAGCTCAACATAGACTTATAATATGTATGTTTAAAGCATTTGTATTCTTTGACATTCCCCAAATGAAAAGAATTTAAAATATTTATTAACAAGGAATTGAGTAGGTAATATGATACAGTAATATAATTAAAATTAAACATAATGACTTACTGTTAAACACCCCAGCATGGATCAGTTAAAAAACATTATGTTCAACAAAAGAAGCCAGAGTAATATTACCTATTGTAAGATTTCATTTATTCATAAGTTCCCAAAAATAATGTATGTTGATAGGAAGAGGAACTCTGGTCCAATGCCCAGAGTAGCCATGAGAGTGACTACAAAAAGGTGCACAGATGATGGATACAGTGTGTATTTTTCTTGGGCTGAAAGAAAAATATTATATATCTTGATTCCACTACCAAATTATATTCATTTCTCAAAATGAATCAAAATATGCATTTAAAGTACATTTAACTGTAAGTATATTACAGTCCAATGAAGCTGCTTTAATATTTAAAAATAAGGTCAAAACACTTTTCTTCAAGTTACCTGTTGCTTGTCACCTGTATATATCAGAAATAAAACATTAGGATAAAGATGCTTTTCCTTAGCACTACTTTTAACAATAAATACATTTTCATCTTATTAGGTAAACAGCATAATGAATTGTGATTAAATGGTGCTGTGGAATGTGTGTGCATATGGGTGTGCATGTTTTCATTTTTACTATTTCGACTATCAGAATATAACCCAGGATTCTGAGAAGGAATAAAAATTAGTTTAACTCTATAATTCTAGTATTTCAAATTATTTTGAGTTAGACTATTAAAATCCAATATGAACTTCAAGGATATTCATCCCCTCAGAAGATTTTTGGTCTACTTCAGGAGGTGAATACAAATGCAGTGGTAATGTGATAATAGTTGTGATAAAAAAATGTGCACACTTCTACAGCTAGTAGAGGAATAAAATGCTTTACACTGATACAACTACAGCAACTGGTTTGTTCTGCTCTGAGTTCAATTTAAAATGGCAATTATTTTGTGAATGTGTGATTTAAATCTTTCAAGATATATTACAGTAGAACGGAAAAGACTTTAGAATTGAAATGTAGACTCACACAACTAGTTATGAAGGAGAAAATTAGTGTCCATGAGATAACATTTAAACTTTATGTTGTGACTTCAATCAAAAATGAATTTGAATTTTTAGAATGTATTATAAGAGCATATGAATATATAAATCAGACCATTTAAAAATGACTTTCAAACTTACAGTTAAACTGTAATTAAAGAGAGTGAGTGAGGTCTCATTCAATATGGCCACTATGCCACTTTCTAAATGTAAAATATCCATCTAAGTTTGCTCTCTGTGTTTTACATTTGTGCTTTCACAATTACATAACCTTAAGTTCAGGTAACACAGTCTAGCTTACACGAGCTCAGATTTATTTCTTTCCATAACAAATGATCATCTCCAAATAAATATATAAAGATGAGTACTTAGGAATACAACATATGCAATTTGACTAAAAGTTAGATCTTCTAACACTAATTCACAATGTACATGAAAGCAGCAGAATTATTACTGAAATTATTATTATATACAAAATTGAAGTGGATAATTTTCTTGAGAACCAATAAATTACTAGACTCTTGATAGGAAAATTTCACTAGAGTTTTAACATTTCCATGAAAGCCAGGAAAATGCTATTTAATAATTGCTAAAACTTACAGGAGATTAATCATTTTTATGAACAAATGAGAATTGGGCCACAGAATTTTTAAAGAGATATTTACATTATGATGATGTCATTTTTGTTGTAATGCTTTAAAATTTTTAATATTTCTCACTTTTACTTTACTGTGATTTGCCCCACTATACCATCCAGCTTACCATTACAAATAGACAAATAAAATTGATTGACAGCAGTCCTATTTCTCCCAATATCTTTTTTTAGTTTTTATATGGCAAGGGACTGAAGTGAGTATAACTGTCACTTTTTAAATTTATATTATATTTGTTTCCTATATCTAGTCCCATCCATTCAAAATAATTTTACCTAACATAATTAATAATGTATTGTTGGCAAAAGAATAAATAAATGACAGCATGGTTTATCCACAAAGGCAATGAAATTGACTGAAGCAAGGGAATACTTTACAGACCAATGGGCATTCTTAGAGTTACAGTTTAATTTTGAACAACAGCAGAATAGTTCAGGGGGAAGAGTTAAAATAATAACAGATTTTATTTACTTATTTAATTAGTTGTTCTAGGCATTGTGATATATATTTTATATTCATATAAAATTCTATTTCTCCTGACCAAACCAAAAAGAAAGAAAAAGTAAAGAAAAGAAAAGAAAGAAAGGAAGAAAGAATCATGAAGTTTTTACTGTCCCACAGATAACAGGTAAACAAATTGAGCTGGAGATGTTTAAAGCTTTTGTTAATTTGAGGATGTGTAAAGCCTCATTATACATACAAATATAAACACGTATTTTTGGAAAACTTAATTTTTCAAACACGTTTTATTTTTAATTTTATGTATGAACTTTCACCTGTATATTTTATTGTATTTAACAAGAAATACACAATATTTAGCTACATACCCTTTTTTGACACAATTAAACCTCAAGAAAAATCATACAAATTCCAAACCCCACTGCATCAGTTTACTCTGGCCGCCATAATGAACAGCAGATACTTATTTTCTCACAACTTGGGAGGTTACAATCTCGAGGTTGGCCTATTGACATGTTTAGTGTCTTCTAATGCCTCTATCCTTGACGCATTGTACCCAACTCAGGTGACCTTCCTTTGTCAGTGTATACCTACGGGGTTGTTGGGTCCAGTTTTCCTCTTCTCCTAAGAATATCAGTTATATCTAACTTGGGCTTATTTGAATTACTTCATTTGGCCTCAATTACATTTTGAAAGACCCTATTACCAAACATAGTCACATTCTGAGATACTGAAATTCAACACATGAGTTTGAAGGTAACACGTCATAGCCCATAAAACCATCTTACCATGTTCTCTCAAATTATTGTACGATCGTCTCATTTTACGTATACTTAAAATTTATTTTATAAAGGCAATAACATTTGTATTCAAACTAAAAAATGTTTCCACTTAGGATATCTCCTCTTAGAATGTATTTGTACCTTATTAAAATATATCTTAACTAAAATGCAGAGGAAAGAAGGAGTATTTAGCTTGCTATGGTTTGGATTTCAAATATTCTCCAAAAGTCCGTGTTTTGAAGTATACTGGTCCCCATTGCAGCAGTGCTCAGAACAGGGACAGTGAACGTACAAACTGATGAACTCCTCTATGGATTTATAGCTTAATGGGATGCTGGGTGCAGCTGGAATCTTTTGGAGGTGGGGCCTGAGTGGAGGCAGTAGGTCATTGGCAGCATACTCGCATGCTTTACTCCAGGGGTACCAAATCAAAAAATGCATTTTAACAATTCCCTAAGGTCATTCTTATGTACAGTAAAGTTTGAAAAAATCCAGCATGGCCAAGGAACTAATGAGAATATGAGTGGAAGCCCAGTCAGAAGCAAGAGAGCATTGATTGATTTGTTTTTGTTGTTTTTTTGTTTTTGTTTTTCCCTAGAGCAACCACATTTGTACATGCTAACAGTATAGAAAATTATTTTGAATATATTCATTGGCAGTTTTATTTATATTCTAGGATAAAATGTGTTCCAATGGTAATAGCTTTATATATATTATTTTACTAGCAATTTCCCCCCCCCAAAAAAAATCCCTAAGGATTGGTGTCTTAGTTAGCTTTTCTAGAGTCAATAGTTTGTAAGAGAGCAGATTTCATACAGGACATTTATAAGTTACAATATTCACCCACAAGCCAAAGGCAAGAATTGCTGAAAGTCTATCCAGGCACTGGAGACCCAAAAGATCCAGTCAAGGCCTGGGAGCCCATGGCACTGTCCTGTGTACATCTGTGTCTGCAGATGATGGCTGAAGAAATCTTTACTGGAACCAGGATATGCTGTTCACAGCAGAGGTGACAACCAGAGCTCCCCCGAAGCAACAGCACCCAACCCTGATTACAACAAGGCCCCAAGCTCCTTCTTCGATGAGAACAGCCAAGTTTCTTTCAGGAGAACCAGCCGCAGCAGAGCTTCTCCTGGAAAACAACCCACAAATGGTCTTCTGCTCCTATTCTGCTTTATTTTGCATCCGCAGCAATCCTCCGGTGGATCCTCTACACCCAGAATCACACCAACTCAGTCCAGCTGGGCATTCTAGCTCAAGGTGACCACATTAAGTCCAACACAATTGGTATTAAAAGGTTTTAGAGGAGGAAAAAAGACTGTGGTCTATACGCTTGAGCAAGTCTGCCTGTCATATTCTGCTTCCATATTCGCAATGCTCAGTACCGTATAAATGCACACATTTTGAAAATTTCCGCAGTAAAAAATCAAGTATGGTGTTATATACCCCTGTTTGTGTTCCAAACACATTTTACTTCAGACACCTTATTGCAAGCAAGTGAGAGGACTGATGTAACTCACACCGCCAGTTTCAAATTTCAGCTCTCTTTGTAGATAAAATTTGAGGCAACAGAACAAAGTTTGGATTATTTTGTAAATAAAGAAGATTATAATATTTACTATATCACAGTGTTACAGGATATTCAAGAATAGCCTAGTTTCTGAATATGTGTAACCTTATATTTCACAGAATGTGTATTGGAGCAATACATATGCACATATAAAATATATATAGTATTATTTTAATATACACATTTTATTATATATCCTTCATATATGTACTGAGAAATACCTCTGAATATAATAGTATTCGTAAAAAGAATTGCAATGTGTGTCTATAGCTGTTATAAATGTACATAAAATTATATATGAAATAATCATAAAGTATATACATGGTTCTATAATTATTCAGTGATTTCTAACTTCTTTTCCTACTTATACATTGCATATATCATTAAAGTGCCAACATAATCTACATTTACTGACTTCATCAATTTACTTTCATGTGATCTTAAGACCACATATTTTTTTCAAGTTTCTCCACTAGCATTTTGTAATTATTTTATTCTCATTGCACAACTCTTCCATCAGTGCTGTTTCAACTGATAGGTTCTGAGTAACTCCTATTTGACCTTGCAAAGAGTAGGAAAGTGAAATGACTGGATGACCAAGAGACATTTTGCAAAAATGGATTTTTAATTTTGCATAAATAGACAAGGTTATAATTTTTCATGTAGGCAGAAAAATGCCTGTGCTTAATTGGCCAAGAGACAGAGCTTAGTTTGTCATAATTTTTGACATTGAACCATTTTGCAAGATTGAAACATAATTTGCTTCATGCATTAATATTCTCAATATGATACTGAATGTATTTGTACTACTACATTAATTTTCTTAACATTATTCTCATGGTCAGAAATAATTTTGTTTTTTACTGTTTGATATGTTTTAATTATTACAATAAGGAAAATTAATATGTTCATTTTACCATTTTATCATCTTTGTGTTGATATTTTATAAATATATAAATAAAAATTTTGTCAAGAATATTTTCACTAAGAAGGAAAGGAAAAGGTTGAAAGATGATCAGACACTGTCATAGTTATTTATTTTTATTGTTTATTTTTCAATTGTTTTATTAGTACATGCTTGCAATACATAATGAACATATTATCATGGGCTATTGGCACATTTCACATATCAGTCCTCTTTATTTCCCCTTCTCCTCCCACCTCATAGCTCCCCCGATTCCCAGATCTCCTTCCTGTCTCTACAAGGTATATCTCTCTGTTTAAATTTTTGTTTTCTAACTTCACAGTTAGTTTAAGTGAAATAGATATATATTCCTTAATTTTATAAAATTCGGAAGAAAACTATGGCAATTTTACTTTGTATTTCTTGGATTAGATCACTATTTTGTTAGAAAACAGGTATTTCTTCAAGGTTCTTCAATATTTTATATGAACTAACACATTTGCTTATATTTACATTTCTAATATATGTTAATGACATTATTTTATTTCTAATTTGGTTTACCATGAAAAATCCAGTAAATTTTATTTTAGTTAAAATTTTTAACTTATAGTTTAATCAATAATTTTGAGGTTATGTAAGCTAATTGTATTGTTATTTTATTTTATTCCATCCATTACAATGGACTATAATTCATATATCTCAGTTTTTATCTTATTTTATTTGTTTCCTCTTGACATTTTTTCCTTTTTGCTAATCTTGATGGTATGAGCCCAACACTTTATTTGTTTGTTTGTTGTCTATTTAAAACAAGTTCTCCCGCTGTAGTCCAGGTTGGCCTTGAACTTGCTGGGTAACCAGTCTGGCCTCAAACTAGCAATCGTGCTTCAGCCTCCCAAGTTCTGGGGTTACAGATGTGCAGCTCCGCTGGTTGTTTGAGCACAATTTATAATTTGTAAATTTATACCTTCCATTTCTATCAGTTATAACTAAATAATTATATATGGTATATTAGTACCCAAGTATGAAATATATATTATATAATGTAACATTATAATATAAAATATATATTTTTAAACTTTGTATAAAATAAAACCAAACATAGGAATGAGTGTATATGTGTGAGTATTCATATATGTGTATTCACAATTAAATACACATATATGCACACATATGGGGATTTCTCGAGTTACTTACATAATTACCTGTCCTTTGTCTCTGCAAAGAGGGAATTAGAACTCCTAAGTTTTTGTTTTCTATCTCAAGAATTCTTACTTAATTTAATATTACAACTCTCCGGTCACATATTAAGTGCACAGTTAAATATTTATTTTTTCAATCTAATTACATTGGCTGTTGGCCATAAGTTAATTAGAATATAAATCAGTTCCCATAAGGCAAATTATTCCAAAATGTTATTACTAAATAGGCTTACTGTAGCTCATGCTACTTGTCCATTCTGGATTGGTCGCTAACCTTTGTGCATTGCATTCACTCACAAATGGAAAATAAAAATAGACCCACTCTCAAATGACAGTGCCAAAAGACAGCTGATACTGATAATTGCATAATTTGCAATCTATTCACTAAAATTAAATACAAGACCAGGTAGTATGGTACTATCATGTTCTAGGGAGATGATTAGAACTGGATATTTGTGTGTACCATGAGTGACAATTACACTCAATAATGAAATAAAATAAAATTGTGAGATGATATTGGGACTACTGTCTTATATCTCACTAAAGTGAAACTATTTCTTGCCTTTCATTATTAAATATGAATTGTTTTAGGTTGACGTGTATGCTGATTCCAACTGCACATATATTATGTGTGTATTCAAATTGAATTATCTACATTTATATATGCATATGTATTTACTTATTGTAATGAAGAGTCTATCTGAACATATTATAATTTCTTATTTTGAGACATACCATTTATCATTTTTTGATCATCTATCAAAATGCTACAGGTGAAATTTATCTTTCATCTAGATACTGCGATTTTTAAACTGTATTAAGATTTTAGTTGCGACTTAATATCCTTCATTAGGAACTTTTTTTGGCGTTCATACTAATATGACTGACAATGCGGCTGACCTTCTAGCCAGTTCTTAATGGATGTGTCGTGTCTTCCAGGTTTCAGTACCAATTTCCCCACTTCTCGTCTTCTCTGACAGCCTCACCGAGGGCCTTAACGCTTCCCTTGGCGCTGTCTGCGGTCTTTCCACTACTTGCCGCACTTCTTGATCTCAGATTTACTCTCACGTGTTTTGGAGTTTTCTTAGAGTAGATTCCACTATGAGGTAATTCTTCAAATTTACTAGAAATGTGACAAATTTCTTTAAAATTTAATATAATAATTATTTATTATGCTCGTGGATTCTGTGGGTCATTAATCCGGAAAATCCAGAGTGTAGACAGACAACTTGTTCCCGCTACAGCGTTGGAAGAGTTGGAGGCTGGAGGCGGGACCCGCTGACACCTGTTCACGCTCAGGCCTGACAAGGGGCTGTCCCGCAGACTGAGGAACCCCACAGAGATAGCCCGACTCCTCGTTTGCCTTGAAATATCTCCTGTTTGTCCGGAGACTCCGCACTGGTGGTGCTTGCAACGACAGCATTTATCCGGAGTTAAGTCACTGATTGTAGTCGTAAACCTCACCCCCAAATTTTGCCATGAAGTAGCTCACTTTTATTATTATTTTCGCATCTCTCTAGTATATCATTTGTCTTTGGAAACAAAGGACATCATTTTCTCTTTCTTGCTGTCGTTCTCACTCTCCCTTCCACACACACACACACACACACACACACACACACACACACACACAGAGGAATTTTCCATTTACAAAGTATAGTAATTTTTGATTACTAAATATTAAATGAACATCGGTAGTGAGCGGCATTTTTTTTCTGAAAGGGAAAGTTAGGTACTTCTATGTTTGGGTTTTTTTTTAACATTTAAATATATTACTCATTTAAAATTTACCTCGAGACACTGTTAAAAAGTGAATCTAGATTTTCTATTTATGCGTTGTTATTGTCTTGACATTACTTGCTAAAAAAAAGCCTCATTTCGCTATTCATTTGAAAAACAATTATCATTGACTGTTGACATGGAACAGCTGGTCACGTTCTGCGTTCTCTACTCTCTTTTACTGGTTACATACTATTCATGAACAAACACCGTTTTTAATCAGGGGGACGTTATATTTTTAGTATCAAGTTTCCCGACTTCAGAGACCATCTTTTACATTATTTTTCTCATTTATTCTTGCAGATGTTTTTGAAATGAACATTGTGAGCTATTCATCTCACTTTGAGAAAATCCTAACGGTATTGTTACTGGAGTGATGTGATATTAAATTTGTAAGTTAAAACATGTTATCATTACAACACTAAGTGTTCCTGTCCAGGAACTTAGAGTATCTTGGTGTTTGTTCAAGGTCTTTTCTGTCTTTCAGATTATTACAGGCATAATATAGTTTTCCCTCAATGTTACTGACTTTGCATTTGTAACTTTATTTGATTTTGTTTTCTGCTTCTCTTTTCTCTTATTTCTAAAAAATTGTCATGATTCCACAATGAAACGTAATGAAAACATCACTATGTACTCATTACCATGTATAACTCCCCATATTACTAAATTTCATCATTTGGATAGTGTTTTATCCTTGTATCTTTTGGATTTTCCACACATAATCACTCTATTTAATTTTTCCATTTCCAAATATTATGCCAGATGTTCTTTGTTGTGTGCAATGGGACTGGCAAATGAATGCACAGAACACTAAGGAATTACTAGAATAATGGTCATCCTTGTCTTGCTCCTGACTTTATTATTTCCTGATTAAATGAGAAGCTGTCTATTTTACCAAAATACATACACGCGCGTACATAAAATGCACAGTAAATATATAAAGTACTATATATAAAAATTATGTATACTCTACGAAAATATTTATATATTCTAATTTTATTGAGGCATTTTATTTTTTATTTTATCATTCTTGGTTTTATGAGACAGGTTCTTAATATGTGGTTCAAAAGGGCCTTGAACTCACTACGTAGCTGGCCTTGAAGTCACAGTGATCCTCCTACCTCAGCTGAGATTGCAAGTGTGCACCACCATGTCTAGGGAGGCTTTTTTAATAGAAGAAATATTGAATAGGGAGAGATGTCTTGGTCATGCTTAGGAATATATGTGCCTTTTTCCCTACTAAGCTCTATTAAAATTTTGAATTATTAAAATATAAATTAATTGAACTACCTCTCCATTCTTATAAGAAACCCACCTCATAAGGATATTTAGACATTATATAAATATAAAATCTAAATGGAATTATTTATAAAATATGCAGTATGTAAGTAAAGATTAATATCAAATTTAAACATATCTATTGACTACTTTTGCTAATAAAATGTAGAGAATTGTATGTAGACATTTCTGATTTTATTTGGCAAAAGATGCATTATGTTATCTACTAGCATAGGCTCCGGTAAGCTAGTTAATTTTTTTAAAATATGATCTTAAACACATACTAGAAAATTTTTAAAAAGAACCCTAATTTCACAGGTTGGTCAACCAAACTAGTAAGAGAATTGCCAAATATCAATAAACAAGTGTTTCAGATGACTATTAAAAGGAATTCATGTGGTTGTTCCTTCAAACATATTATACTTCACATCTCTAATTTTTTTGTAACTGGTAAGGTATTTTTAAGCTGACAATCTACCAGGGGTAGCAAGTAATTTTCTTAGGGTTGCTTCTAGCTCCTATTTTGAGAGTGTGTCTAGAATCAAGATACTTGCATTTCCAAGCTGTCACTGAATCTCATGGTATTCCTTCAACAAATATATTGCCAATTTGTGAGAAGAATGGCAAAATAATTTAATTATTCTCATTTGTTATACAGTTATATATGAATTAATCAAGATATTTATTAACAGATACTCATTGCCACTGATCATATCATGTGAATTTTAATGAGCAGTTCTTTAATTATTGTAATTTTGAGCTCTCTTCAAATCTCTTTGGTGACAGTCAATTGTTTTTTCAACGTTTGTTTAAATCATGATTAGTGTAGCATAGCAAAATTAATTCTTTTTTCCAAAAAGCAAAAGAAAAATCCAAGAACATGAAAAACTCTGTATAGTAGTGCTTGGGAGTATAGAGTTTAAATGTTATATTATTTAACTTGGTCAAAATCATATAAATTGAATTTAAATGCATGTCCTAAAATAATAATAGAGTGGTCATTATTTCAAAGAATAATTCATATTACTAGATGCTAGAAGTATGTATTGTAAGAAGAACTCTATAAAGAAGAAGCTATAAGGTTCCCAGGATTCTTTGTCTGTACTCACTGAAAGTCACTGATTGCCTTGACAGTCGTGTGACCCAGGAAACGATAACTTTTTCTAGACAGACGTGAAAGCAAGCCAGCATGTTGAACATGCCAAAGTAGTAGTAAACGTATCTAGGTTTCCCAAAATACTGAAAGAAACTAGGCCCAGTCCAGAGCCAAATTCCTTCCATCCTCATATAAATTCCACACATTGACTCACTTGTTGAGGACATACTTTGAGAAAACTACTTTCTCTTGCTCTCTATCATTAGGATGCTTCGGCTCCTCTGTGAATTCCCCTGACATATATTTTGGATTGGTCTTGCTAAGATTTTGTGCTTTGGAAATTTTGGAATCCCAACAGGTCTTATCTTGGGACAATTTAGTAAAACTCCATCTTCTAATTTGGCTGAGGAAAAACAAAGGTTTACCCTCTGTTTAATATTACTGGAAATTAAGTTATATACTTATCTAAAAATAATAAGTAGCTATGGAAAATTTCAACTCTAGAGCATAAATATTGAGGATATTCTGCAGAATAAAAATAAGATAAAACAGAGATTAATGTAGGTCATAAGATAAAACAGAGGCTTGCTTGACCAAGATATGTATCTGTTAAAATACAAAACAAACTAAAATAAGAAAGGTATAGAAATAGAGCCAAATGAAATAAAAGAAAAAATGGAAGTAAAGTAAAAATGAACATATTAGAATATCAGTAGTCTTAAAAGGGTAAGCTGCAGAACTTTAATTTCAAGGATTACCTCTTCTACTTTGCAATAAAAGAAAAATGAAAAATACATAAATATCAATGTAAAACAATCTAGATTGAATTGGAGAACCTGACATGAAGAGCTTAATGACCTATATGATATGATTATTAATCATGGAATGTTAACTTCAGTGGATTAAGAAACATCTAGCAGATCAGAAATGCACAATTTTGGGGGTGCTTTGGTAGGTTGTGGAGGTGTGACTTTGGGTACTAGGTATAGTTCCTATCTCCTTTCCTCTCTAGCACTGTCCCCTTTTCTAATTTCCAGATATAGTCACTACCATACAGCAGAAGCAGAATTCCCACTGAAGAAAAATTCACGGGAGAGTAACAGCCCCACCACCCCCACCACCAGTGCCCTAAAGATGAGACTCAGACTTCATTGGGGACGTCATTGTTTTGGAGATGGGATGGCAAAGAAGTTAACTGAAGAGCAACTTGCTTCAGTTGGTGAAAACTACCAGTTGGGTGTTAGCTGGAGGTTTTGGAAATCTATCCATTGGAGTACAGTAGAGATTAACCTAAAGCCTTGAAGGTACTATAGCCCATCTTTTTATTTGGAGGGGCTGCTGGGGATCAAACTCAGGGCTTTGTGCTTGCTAGGCAAGTGCTCTACCACTGAGCTAAATCCTAAACCCTGGAAAGAATGTCTTTTAATAGCTTTTATTTTAGTCTTTACTGAACATTGGAAAATATTTGGGCCTCCTTTGTGGTTTTTGTTATGTAAGTGTTCTCTTTGTGCTACTTATCTTTCATTCACTTGAGTGTATATCACTGCCTTTATTGATTCATATTATACATTTACTTAAGAATATCAATTCCTTTTTACACTTGCAACAAACAGTTTCACCTACATTAGTATCAGTCTTTTAATTTTTTCTTTCTTTCTTTCTTTCTTTTTTTTTTTTTTTTTTTTTTTTTTTTTTTTTTTTTTTTTTTTTTTTTTTTTTTTTTTTTTTTTTTTTTTTTTTTTTTTTTTTTTTTTTTTTTTTTT